>JAUZND010027271.1:0-12154 GCA_034780555.1 Coelogynopora nodosa
CCTTTCTTTTGATTTATATTTTATTATTTCTGATTTATTTCTTTTCTTTCTATCTGGTGAGCTGATTTTGCCTGATGATTCCAATCAATTTTACAAGCATGCAGGAAATATGTTACAGGCAGAGAATAGCACTTTATATTTAAATGTATTTCTTATATTCTTATTGCAAACAGTGGAAAAATAATAAATAAATATCATTAAAAAAATTCATAATACATTATTGATTATATTGTTGCATTATATTTCGGAAAGAGAGATACACACAAATATTGTATATTAATGAAAATTGGAGCATTACGTATACATTGGAACAGATTACAAATCGCAGATTTTTAGAGACCTATTACAGTGCTGGCTTAATTAGTGACTAAGTTAACATTTTCGTCTAATCTAAATTATACTCATTTTGTGAATTTATTGTTGAAATATTAAAATAAAATCGATTTGATGAAATATCATTGTTAAATGACATGCTTCCATAACAATGCTATAATTGTAGTGTTATAAAGTGAATTTTCAAGAAATATATTTAACAAATGTAACAAACTCATCGATTATTAAATTGATAGGTTTCTTTGTCATTACAAAATAGAGACTACATATTAATATTGAAGGGAACAAGTACAAAAGCACATTCAGACACCCGTTGCCTCGTACTATATTTGGTATAAGTATAATATGATGTTTCATACATTTTACTCCAACCATTTTCATAATCCGTAAGAGACATATTATAAAAGATCAAGGATACGATGTAAAACTTCCAGTTAGATCGCGTAGAAAGTCGGACGTAGTTGTCGAACCATACTCGACCTTGACTTATGTGTTGACCACTGACACCAACTCCTGTAGCTGGCAACTGGGAACAACACGAACTAAAAGGAGAGAGACAGAGATACAATATATGTAAAGGAGAGAGAGAGAGTTATGAAAAATTTAGATTTGGAAGTTATCTTTCCAACATTGAAATTGTTCGTTATATAGACTAACAATGCAGAAATGTCTGTATAATTCAAGAATATATAGATTGACAGGAATTCAACCACGACATAAATAAAGATCATCGTATAACATTATAAGAATAAAACCAATTATCATATATATGTAGTATTATTCAAAGAAGAAACAAAAACATTTAAAATTCATCAAGCTTTATAAGAAGTTGTTTTAGAATAGCTATCGGTTGACTTTACAGGTAAAATTAAAAAATAAGTTAAACTGCCATTTAAAACAAAATTTAGCTAACTAATTATTTAAGAACGGAGTATAAAGTTATACTGGCTTTTTAAACCAGGGTGACCGGCCGATATTCAGAAACCTGCGTTAGAAACTTTTCAAGCAGCATACTTCATAGTAAATCACAAAAACCGCAACATACACGTTAGAAATACTAACTCACTTAAAAAAATTAAGTATGCCAACACAATACGGTTTATTATTTGACTACAAACAAACAATCTGACTACGTATGAAGTAACCGTATATGATCAGAGCTTCTAAATAGTAATAAATGAACCTGCGGGTTTTCGGTTATGAAACATACAATAATCAATAGTAATAATAATGCTGTTAAAAAATCACAAATAGAATATGGAAACAGTATTATATTTTAATTCAATAAGTATGCGTCAAATTATATTAACAATACAAATAAGTAGATTTCCTTTGTAAGAATTAACTCTATTCTATAACACTGGTATGAAAATAAAAAAAACACGTTTTATTGCAATAGAATCCGTTAGAATAATAATATTATTTATTTTCCGTGGTTTATATACCTGCCTACATTTAATTACTGTTGAAATATGTTATAAAATTATAAAAGTATTACCAAACCGTTAACATGTCCTAATATTCTTTTTGACTCTGAACTATTTTTTGACAGAATAACATAAACGACATTAATATTCGCATTTAGAATATACAAAAATACAATCACGATGTAATCAATTATAAATGCCCTATTGCTTTGTTGTTATTAGTGCTGTCTGTTGGTTCTTGTCTATATTAGTGTTGGTATTACTATTATTAATACACCATCACGGACCGCTGAGCCGGGAGCGCCTATTACCCCAAAAATTTCAATATTTTTTACAGAAACTAGCTTTTTCAACAATTAAATATTTTTAGAGCACATAATTATGCTTATGAAAGCGACTTGTTGGCAAAATTAAAAAACATTCCCAGTCTTGTTTAATAAATTATATTTTTTAAACATCTAATTTTTTTAGATACCATGAGAATGCTGTTGTTCTGAACAAGTTTCTTCGTGCCAGATTTCATTGTTTCAATTAAATTATTTATACTTCTTTACATTTAGTTTCGATTTGACGAAAACGTCTGCAAGGTAAATATATAATATATATACCTTCCAATATGTTTTCAAGAAATATTTCCCAGACCTCTAACTTAAATGTAGTGGCGCCTAACTACAAGTAAGCCCAACCTCTCAGCCTAAAACACGCTCCGCGGTCCCTGAATCCATGTCTTCAGAATTATACATTCTTCGATATTTAGCTTCAGAAAGAAACATAATTCGACAATAATCCACATAGCAAATGAACCGGGTGATCAGTGTGTGTAGTGCCTAGTAAAATAGTACTTTAAGTAAAAAATAATGAAAACAATATAACCAAACACTATAAAAGCACTATAAATTTATAGACTCACATTTCGTGATAATATTTTAAATTAAAACAAAATGATTAAATATCAATTGTTACAAAAATTTGAATTTATCAATCATACAAATCAATAGGCAATGTACATTAGATAAGTAAGTCGATAACTATAGATAGATATTATACATAAAATTGCACAATGTTATTTCTATACAAATTTAGAACATAAAGATATCCATCCATGATCCAGATTAATTTTTGGCGTATCATCACGGATGTGGATAGTTTCTTTAATGTGTCTGTCAAGGTGATCCTTAGCATATTATAATATTCTTGCAGTAAAAGGAACATTTGATATGTGTTGGGTATTGTGACATTTATTGTAATGTTCTGCCATGGCTTACATTTTAACATCCCCTTTGTGAATAGCTGTATTTTGTTCCTTTATTCGAGTATGTAGTTAGTTCTCTTTTGGGTTTCCGATATATTTGTCATTACAAATAGAACAAGTTTATTTGTATATAATGTTGTTCTTTTTGAAAAATGCATTAGATAGGGTACAATTTTTATTTGTGCCCAGTTTAAAATTTGTAAAAAAATGGTATGATACATATTATTTATATTAATATTGTTCGATAATACAGCAATACTATGGTTATTTAATTATGCTTGTTTTATACTTATATAATTGTTATTAGATCAGTTGCATTGTTATTCGATTTTATTATAACCAAAAGTACCCAGACAACGACAAAAGTGCCCAGACAACGACAACAGTGCCCAGACAATGAAAAAAGTACCCGGACAACGACAAAAGTGCCCAGACAATGAAAAAAGTGCCCAGACAACGACAAAAGTGCCCAGACAATGAAAAAAGTGCCCAGACAACGACAAAAGTACCCATACAACGACAAAAGTGCCCAGACAACGACAAAAGTGCCCAGACAACGACAAAAGTGCCCAGATAACGACAAAAGTAACCAAACAATTATAACACAGTTGCATGCAGATAACACACCAAAACAGTTTATTCGAAGGTGAACAGGATTATATTCGTATTGTCATCAACACTGATATTCATTTTCTTCTGTGGTGGGCTTCTACTGATATTGTTTTTTGGAAATGCCTTCTTGTCACATTTTGTGTATTTAAACAGCCACACACAACATATAACCCTCATGAAGATGTTTCGTTTTTGGGTAATGCCAAAGAAGAGCTCAAATTTTGTTTGAGTTCATCAGACGGCCTGTCGTATCTGCTGATGCTGCGCTCGTTTTTGTGTCCGGTTATTATTCACACATCTGATTTACTTAGACTGTTGTCCTTTGCACGTGTGACAGTGATACATCGTATGGAGTGATTTGTATAAATTTGGGACAAATTTAACTTGACATACACTGTTTTCATAAATGTGCCCAAAATCGCCGCGGACTTGTTTATCACTGAACAAATGTTGAGGATTCTTCTTAGCCAGTGTTCTTGGAAATAAGCTATCCGAGCTAGGTTGATCACGATTGATAATTGCTATATATACATTTCAATACATTCTACGGCTTTCAAGTCATAAATTCGACTGTTCCGATTCATGCAATAATTTATTGACTTTAAGCTGGCTTTGACATTTTTTCTTATGTTGTTCGGTACGCTAGTACCATCAGACGTTATCTTGATAAAGACATTTTTAACAACATACGAATCGTAATTAAAACCAATATGTTCGCGCTTCAATCGCCTGAGCTCTTCTCTTCCTATTGCGCCCAGTAAATACAGCAAAGAGAAGAGCACCTCATTTTGCAAACTTTCTCTAGATACTCTGTCAAATGAGTCAGTCATTTTCTTGAGGTAGCTGCCTTCTTTAATAGAGATATAAGATTTGCTCTGTCCTCTATGCGAAAGCCACATGCCTATACCATTGCTTTCAGCATGCTATTTGACGATGAAAACGTTTGATCTTCTATTATTTCTATTATATTGATTGGTCTTTTTAATGTTTGTGTAATGTACTGGTGTAATGCAGCTCTGATACATTTGACACTAGGAGGACTAAAAAAATCCAATTTCTTAGTACGAAATTCATAATTATAAAACCACTGTAAATACTTGTCGAGTGTTTCCTCACATACAGTGCTGAGATCGCAAGTGATTGACTTTTCTTCAAAGAACTTCAGTAACCTGGCTGAATGTTCTTTTTCTTGTCTAGCAGATGTTTTTGACTTCATGCTGGCTTAAGTCATATCAAGAGCTTTTTCTACGTCATCAGGTAAAGCAGCATTATAATTGTTTTTGTCAACTCCATCGCATGCGTCTAGCAGATCATCTAGAAAAGACAAATTCGTAAAATCTTCCTCCGTTGCGTCCATTTCTGTGACAATTAGTTGTGGTCATTTTTTCATTTCTTGCAGTGTTTCGTTCATTTTTTGTGGTGTTTCGTTCATTATTTCGTTTACTTGTGACAGTGTCTGTCCACATATTATACCGTCGGAGAATCTAGAAAAATGTAACATCGGCTAACCATGATCCATAATGATTAAACGTTTAATTAAAAAATAACTAAGTGTATCTAAGTAATTAATTTGAATTTGAAAAGCTATTGTGTGGGCACTTCCCATTATCTTTAATACAATCAACTGAGTACATATCTAATTGATTTATGTCATTTTAAAATGAAACTGATCTAGTAACAATAGGTTGTTGTACTCAAAATTTATTCAGCAATTTCATCCAGTATCGCGGAGTCAATTGCTGTATTCATTTTTCGTGCAACAACTCTCTATTGTTAATTATGTTATTATATCGATATATAATAAATCTATGAAAACATTTATTACATTACATTGTAAATCAAAATTCAATTTCCTTAGAGGAGCGTAGCGTCGTTGGACATAGCTCGACCGACCCGATGTCTCCACTGACTCCTTTCTAAACCAGGTCTCCATGTCTCTTGGTCTTGGATGTTGATATTATGCTGTAGAAGGTCTCTCTTGGTTTGGGTGTACCAAGTTAGCCTTGGAACTCCTTAAGGCATTTTTACCAGCTTGTCTGCTTGGGTGAGGCTTTTCCTTATGGGTGTGTCTGGTTTTTGTCTCAGTATGTGTCCCAGAAAGTTGAGCCTTCTTCTTTTGATGGTTTTGCTCCAATCTTCATGTCCAAACATTCCTTTCAGATCTATGTTGGTTATAATTACTGGCCAATTGATTCCTGTTACTGTTCGAAGGATCGCGGTCTCTGGCTTCTATATCAATTTCATGTGTCCAGTGTTTTTGTAATGGTCCAATTTACACAGTTATATAGGTAAGTAGATGTGATGTAGGCTTCAAAAACTCTTTTTTTATTGTCTACAGATAAGTTTTTATTGTAAAAAAATTGTTTCTTTTTCCTCATGGCATTCAGGGCCGCAGCGATTTGCGGTTTTTTATGTCTTTTTGTGTGTCCATGAAGGTTCCTAGATATTTACAGTTTTTCCAGGTAATACTTTTTCTGTCAGCATGAAATTTTTTTGTTTTAGTTTGGTTTACTTCTAGTTCTATTTAATGGTTATACGTGATTAAAATATTTGTTCCATACACGAATTACCATTATACGCCGCACCTCTATTCTTGATCCTAAAATGTACATAAAACTGTACACGCAACTCACAACAATGCGCAATATGCAGTGCTTCTTAGTCGTTCTTGTCCTAACCACATGTAGTGATGCAATCAATCCGATGAAATGTAAAAGGTATTTATATATTTCCTAATAAGTTATTCCCGGTCATTTCAAATAAATGCATATACATCGACCAATGATAAAGCAAGTTTTCAAAATTAATATGAAATTATTGCCTCGAAGTCCTGATCACTCTTCCCTGGATTATAAAATGTACGAATATAATTGTTAACGGGAGCATTTATGCTAAACTTTAATATATACTACAGAATGTTATAATGATAATGAACTTATGATAATAATTATCATACATTTATTTTTGTGTGCGACGATAATTAAATCATTTTAACAACGAATAAAAGTTTTCCAGGTAAAATTATATTAGTAATAAGTCTATACTTGTGAAAAGTGATAATATATAGCAGTGCACGATGATTAAAACATATCCATTAAATATTAAAAAGACAAGCACGTATACTTATTAGCTATAATATATTGTTTCCATGGTTATTGAAAATTATATATGTTTTTGTTTAAAATATAACTCGTATTCAACTTGCATTAAATTACTTAGTTAAATAAAATTTTGAAAATGAAAAGGGGTAGTACATAAAAATATAAAATTGTTCAACATAACTATTTTAAAATTAATAATTTGTCTCACTAAAATTAGTTCATTTTATATACAAGATTACTATAATTTATAAATATCAGATATCAGTATAAGACGAAACTTATATAATTAATATTTGTATTAAGATAATTAAAGAAAATTACAAAAAAAATCAACTCTTAAAAACAGCTTTCCTCAACAATTAATTTTTTTTAATTATATATTTTTACCAATTCTCGCACCATATTAAAATATTTGTTATGAATTGTCAAACTTTATTTATTGAATTCAAAGTTCAAAGGATACCTTGCAACTGAATCTGCACATTACCTAGGTATTAAATATGTGATGTAATATATGAAGTTTTATTTAAATTATATTAATTAAAGTTAGTTACATAACATATTTGATTTAGGTACTACACGTAAAAAATATTACAATGTGTGAATAATTTGTAGTACGGAACTATATGGTTATATTATCGCATGAAGTATTATAATTATTTATTTATTATCTCAGTAAATATTTACAAGCTTACTCATTTACTTTAGATTCGAGATATTTCTATAGCCAAATAAAGATATAATATAATTTATTATTCTCTATTATCTTTTGTCTTTAGCAGCCCATCCGTATTTTTTGGTGAAATATTTAAATCAATTTTTTACTTTAAATAAAAGGGTCATTTTTATAAACCATAAACAACGTTAAAATAAAAAGAATACCTTTAATTATTAAACTTTTTATTATATACATAATTTATACTTATTTTGATTTGAGTACCGAGAGAGTCCAGAAGTCCGTATTTCAATGTTTTAAAACGTGGAGTTTTTTTATGAGGGAAAGATGGCAAGATGTGGTTTACACATTTAAACATATTTTTAAGTGTTATGCATAATTAGAATTTTTAATTAATTAAAATGTTACTAAATAATAGGCATATTAATATTTTTTCTATGATATTTATTCCATTATAAAGAACTGTTCACAAAAAATCAATTTTTATTATAAAAACGTTTATTTTTTAATAATTTAACACAACAAATACAATCGTCACATAAAAACAATTTAATTTTGCCAATGTTATGTATTAGTAGAAGCATATTAAATAAATCACGAAAAGTTTATACCAGCATAAATTATGTATATATTGTCATTTATTTGGTAAAATAGTCAACTGTCTTGCAATCATCTGTTGACTGTGTTCTCACAACTTGATTCTATAAAACAAAAACATATATCTATAAGTATTATAGTAATGATAGGCCTATAGGCATTTTATATATTTCACCTTTTCACTTTTATCACATATTAATCAGTATTTCTTGAGTTTTTTTTTTTTACAAACGTTTAAAAGCTTTTTTTATAGGCTATATTACAACATAATAAAAAACAAAAAAAACATGATTAACATTTATACCTACATTTAAAAAAATTACATTTCAACTATTACACTGTCCGGTTTTTATGTGTAATAAGAAATATTAAACTATATACCACTTTTTTAGCAAAACATGATTTAATAAATAGAAAAAACAATTCTAATAAATCAAATGGAAATGGAATAAGTTTATTATTCAATTAATGGAAATTCAACAGTCTAGACAGTAGCCTACTTATTAATTAGCTAGATTCACCACAGAAATAATTAAGACTTTATACATGTGCTAAAATTTGATAAAAATGGATAAATATCATTGACCAATAACAAATGTATGTGCATTGATTTCCAATACTGAGTTATAAGCGTAACATTTTAGTCTAACAAACTATTTATAATTTGTTACAAAAGAGTTCGGTTTGTTACATTCGTATATACAATATGATATTTTTATTATTTATAAGCGTATGTCTCTGGCTAACATTAAACATTCCATTATTAATAAAATCCGTACAAAGATATAAGCATTAATTTTGTATATTGAATAGAATTCCGTAAGATTCCTTCTATAATCTTCCGTAATTGTTAATAATAATTGTTAATTCACATCACCGTTCAGTGAAGTATTTTGTTTCTTATAACATTGCGAGAACAGTTGAACATTGCGAAATCTAAACATAAAATACTGCTTTTATTAAAATAGTGTCAAGTTTCCGATATATTGTTCCTTATTACCGTTTTGATAGTTCGATCGTGTTGAAACGGGAGCCGCTCTAATGTTTAAAAGAAACCCTTCTAATAATCTAACCACTGAAATTTTCTTATAATAAAATTTTATAAATTAATACATAAAAATTATAATTGAAAATTTCCAGAAAACAAATTTTATAAAAAAATTATAATCCTCAAAAAATATAATTCAATTAATACTAAAAGTTACATACCAAAGAAATCACGCGTTTTTTCCGGAATTTTAACCACTTGATGTTAATTATTTCAAAAATGAAACACATCAGAGCAAATCCACAGCAAAATAGAAGCGTATAAAATGCTCCTTTAACCACATTGATATCAGTGGTAAGAACATTACTGCTGGTAGAAATACCCTTGCAATGAAGCGTTGAGGGAGACAGTTCTTCAATCCACTTTTCGAGAACACCACTCTCACGCAAGGCTGTTATTCTGAATTGAAATAATTCTAAGTTATAGACAATATTATGATCTTTTTGCTTTTATATTAGTAGAATATTTTAATACTAAACGAAAAAAATTTATTCGAATAATAATTTGATTCTTGATTAATTCTTAGGGGGAAAATGTAGTGGTCGAATTATTCACGCTGGCACTCAACTATTGTCTGACTCATAATTTCAACTTATCTTATGTGAAAAACATAATATTATAGACATTTTTATAAATACTATTTGCAAATTATAAATTTGTAAATAGTCTGTGCTATTGACGTATGGGAATTATAATATCTTATTAAATTATAATAAATCAAAACATAGAGCATCACGTTTCAAATATAAAGAAATATTAAATATAATTTAAATATTTTATTGCGATAGAAAAGGCATTTTTACATATATTTTTGCAGAATCTATTTTAATATCTTATTTTCAATTAAATAATTACACTTACTTTTCCGCGAAAAGTGGAGCAAGAGCAGACCCTTTAGGAAAGCCCCAAGAATAATCAGTGGGAAAGAATTCGTCACTCAGCATTGTGAAATTACAAGACCTTGCCTCATTCTCTCTGTACAACATTTTCTCCGTGATATAAGCGAAGTTATCTGATAGTGAATAAATATAACTTATATTATAATGGTCACAATTCGTTGTCTATATTGTATACCTAATGAGTTAAATATTTAAAAGATATATCGCTAAATAAAATAATAATATAATAGCAAAGGAAACAAGTCAAAACAAATGCCTTTATTGTATATAGTTGGATAATTGTTTTTTTCATTTCAAATAACTTTGTCGAATAAATATCAAAACAAATTCTTCAATTATATACTTGTAATATATTTTGTGTATGTTTTTGCAAAAAAAATACAATTACATTAAGCGTACAGTATTGTAAAGTATTGTGCCGAATAGAGCCGAAGAATCTGGGACCAAAATGACCTTATAACATCAAAAAATAAATATCAACCTTTCATCAGCAATAAAATTTGGGAAAAATGGCAAATTTCAATATTATTAAATCAATTTATGCTGTTGTTAAACATGTTCTACTTTTTAACTAAAAAAACTGTAAATGAATAAATCATGAGATAAAGATTAGGCTAAGCAAAAAATATCCGATTTCTCTAGAAAGTCCTCGTTTGAGATTCTCTGGTGCAATCAACTAAGATTTTTTTGTGTACTGTAATTAAATTGTGTATTATTATTTTTGTGCCATCGAAATATTTAACTATTTTTATAATTATTTTCGTATCGTCTCAAATAATAAAGTTTTAATTGAAATTATATCAATTGAATAACTACATATAATATTGTTACATATATTACATACGATTTTAAAATTTAATGATTATTACATCAACTTTGTATATTCAATAAATATTAAATTTTAAAAGTTTAGAAAGATTTTAGAATATTTAATGAAAGCGATAAAAATATCAAAAAGCGTAGGTATATATGTAGCAACTGTTAATGACCATATTCTATTTAGACGGTCAAGATTTAGTATATTTAATGCAAATATTTATTTTCGATATCGATATATTTAATAAAAGTATTCCTCTTAAAGTATATATGTACATATATTATAATAAAGAATAATAATACATATAAATAAAATAGACTAAATAAATTGATCAACATTTATGTGATAGGCTTGACATATAATAATTATACAGCTGATACAAATATCATTATTATGCCTGTCAATGTATTTACCTTATAATTCCTTTTCTAAAATCATATTAAATTTTGGTATAACACCATATAATAAATCAATGAAATAATTCCAAATAATACTATCAGGTGACAGAAACCTCTGCATTCCCCTTTTTGTAGACTAAAGATAGAAAAATGCATGACTCAACAGTAAACACTGGCAGGATATTTATTTGAATAACGACAGAGAAAATAGAAAATCAGATAATCAATTGTATAACTATGTGAATTGAAACCATCCACCAATTACCGGATATATAAGCGATTTATAAATGAATGTTTATATTGCTAAATCCAATTTTCTTATAATTTTATGTTTTAATTTAATTTATATTACATGATAATTATTACTGATGACTTATGTGGCTTATAATTACTAATGTTGAATTCTAGAATGTTGTATTCATAACATGTTAAAGATCTATTTTTTATTATATAAAAAAAATCCAATTATCTTCTAACTGTCAAAACTATTTCAGGGTGCTTTGTGACAATTAAGTCTGAATAAAGTACGAATTAGATTCGATTAATTGTAGTTTAAACGTAAATGCTTGACTAATAACATTGTTGTTATTGCTATAATTGTCTGAACACTTAAAAAAAATTAAATAATTGTTTTAATAGTTATACTACTTCCTTTCGAAACCAAATATGGAAAAAAATATTTCCGATTGAATAAATCTTATTTCTATATATAATAAAAGCTCACTGTAAATGTTTCATGTATATATTTAGACATAATTACATACCTAGATTAGATAGACCATCAAGGTCAACGTCAAAATCGATTATAAATATATCATTTGCAAACAATACAATATATAGGCCTATATGTATTATGCGAACTATGATGATGATCATTTAATAAACAATAGAAATTTGTGTTTTGTTAAAGCATATTTTGTATGTATTTAATACTATTTTTCCAAACTCATATAAAATAAATTGTGTATTAAAAAATTATGTAGATTCAATTTAG
>JAUZND010027282.1:0-23740 GCA_034780555.1 Coelogynopora nodosa
TGTCATCTGCCTAGTATATTCATGCCATATAACATGTCATCTGCCTAGTATATTCATGCCATATAACATGTCATCTGTCTAGTATATTAGTATTTATATTATTTATATGAACAACATAATATGAACAACATTTAAAATTAATTTTTAAATATGATAATAGAACGAAAAAGTAGTCTCTAAAATGTAAGTTTAATACCCTATATAATTAAAGGCCGGTTGTATTCTTTTCAAATATTACCAGGAAAGCATAACTAGATTCAAGAACATTACATTTAATTTTTTAACATATGGAATTAGCGAATGTTATATTCTGAATACTTTGAAGAAAATATTATATATTATTATTGACTAATTCACAAAAGTAGTGTCGAATTTCCTTGATAAATCGCAAATACAGAAAATCTTGAATATACATTTGAAATTCAGCTACTTAAATTGATAGGAGACATTGTACCATATTATACATTATACGTACGTATTTGTACATGAACTATACACTAAAACATCAAAAAAAATCGTATACTTCTGTTTCGTTTGTTTTAATTTACATCTAGTTTGCTACATGTTATATATTATTTTAAAGAGATTATTTATTGTTAATACCGGTTATTAATTTTGTTTTATTTTAACATAAGTTATGTCTCGTCTGCTACATATATTTAATAGACAACCTAGTTTAGAAAGATAATATTTGAGTAAACTAAATCATTATAATATTATGATTTGTAAAAATTATGCTTAATAAAATTCACCAATTCAAAAATCCATACTCTACTTAAAAGTGTGTTAACACTATAAAATCAGAAAAAAATTAATGATCTTCTATGTAAGACTAATTAATAGTCTTCCTGCAATGGAACTAACTCAGATTTATTTCCGAACCGTCGTTTCTTAGAAAAGAGGTCCCACAGAGAACATTTAAAATTGTTCAGAAATATAGTTATTTATAGCTATGTTATATAAAAAGCAATGGTTTTGGGATATTATACTTATAGGGAATAAAACCATAATCCACGATCGTAAAGGATCATATTCCATTCCTACACATCACCACAAAACAAACTAAAATATAAAAGAACTAGACATTATCAAATCGACGGCCAAATAAGAAACAGAATTTTATAATAATATTAAAATGATTTAATTAAAGGAAAAACAACATTCACGACCAAACTGCAGAAATGTCAAACACAAGGAATGTGTTTTCACTAAACCACAAACATAAAGTTAAAAACTGTTTTCAATCTAAACATATCTTGTACTCTACTTATATAAAGCAGACCTGGAGTGATAAGATGGAAAGTCAAACCTGTGGATTTAAAAGACAGTCTACCAAATCCTAAAAGCAGAAGCATAACTGGTGACAGACAAGATAATAAAAAAGAACACTTGTAATAAATGAAATTTATAATAAAAAAGAGGAAGAATTGAGTTAAGTTGAGAAACAGTCCCATTGTTTGTGAGGTTCTCTTATCAAAGGCATACACTTCATTAAGATAAAAATTTCACTCGCGGCCGATGTAAATGTTTTAAATGTTTTAAGGCCGCACATGGTGTAATGTACAAAATACTGTCAACGTTGGACAAAACAACAAATTGTTCTGAATTTTTGAAAAATCGATTTCTCTCGAAAGCTATATATAATAGAGTATTGATGTTGATTTCTACCCCTAATCTGTAAACGTCCAGATGAAATATTGCTGTTTTATGTTTCAAATAATCTTAACGTCCGCATCAATCTTTTTGCAAATCTTATTTTTTATATTAAAACATATTTTGT
This sequence comes from Coelogynopora nodosa, assembly GCA_034780555.1. Taxonomy (NCBI): domain Eukaryota; kingdom Metazoa; phylum Platyhelminthes; order Proseriata; family Coelogynoporidae; genus Coelogynopora; species Coelogynopora nodosa. Next base: position 1,781 of record JAUZND010027282.1, read on the forward strand.
TGGTGTACATAGTTTATTTATTATCGGCAACGCGATATCTGTCCAATTCAACTTACAATATTTATTGACCGGATATGTAACATTTTGATTTTTAAATTTTGCTTAAGTATTTGTAAATAGCAATACTTTACAAATTATATTTTTATGGTGTAAAATTATATTCAAATTCAGTAAAAAAAAGGTATTTTTGAATATGAAATCAAGTAGAATATAAAAAGATGGAGTTTAAAAATAATATGATACTTAGCCCGAATTTAATTCATTTTTTATAAATAAATTTTACAATTATCAATACAGAAATTTTGCATAATCAATAGTGAATTTTTACATAATCCATATTGAATTTTTAAATAATCAATAGTGAATTTTTACATAATCAATAGTGAATTTTTACGTAATCAATAGTAAATTATTACATATATACAATAGTGAATTTTTACATAATCAACAGTAAATTTGTACATAATCAATAGTGAATTTTTACATAATTAATAGTGAATTTTTATATAATCAATACTGAATTTTATATAATATCAATAGTGAATTTTTGCATAATTAATAGTGCCATTTTAAATAAATAAAGTATTTTTCATAAAGTTTTACTACATATTATTCATGTACTGCTACATTATGTATATTTTCTTATTATTGGTACAGAATTTCTTTTAAATAGTAAAGGGAACAGATTCCCGTTGTGAAGTGCTAACTGTCACACTTACATCCGCGCAGCCAGTAAGCTTCCTCGTTTAGCATGAGTTGGTTTCTGTACTCAACGTAAGGTTTCTCCAGCGTCCAATAAAGTGTCTCGTTGAATAGCATTTTTCGGGCCGTCTCAATCTGATCGATAAACATGTTCTGAACCCGATTGATCTTAAATTCAACAATCACGCGCAGTGTGTAAGAGGCGATATAGAGGGCCAAAGCCAGCGAGTCCATTAAGTTGTAGTAACTACGGAAATAATTTCGTAGCCCGTTGGTGTACACCTGTTTACTCTCCATAATCAGATTACCTTAAATCAAGAACAAATATTATACTTATTTAAAACGGTATAAATATATGTTACATTTCCTGAATAATAGTTTCAATATACCATGTTTTAAATAAATTGAAAGCATTTTTCACGATTATTATTATTTTTGAACTGTAATTCAATATTTATTAAGGTTAATGTGCTAAAGACATGCGTATACATGTGATAGTAAATTTTATATAAAAAATTGTAATACTGGAAACTTCTACTATGTTGTTATTAATAAATATGTGCACGAATCATTAAGATATCATACATTCCATTTATACATTGTGTTGAAATTAGATATATGTATACCTTGTATCCAAGAAAATGAAAAGGAATAGTTTTTGAAAATTATAATAAAATTTGAATATTTAGAATATGGTTTATTTCAATGATTCAAAAATCAGTTATATAAATATAATAGGAAAAATTGAAATTCTTCGAAAAAATAATAATAATTTCCAAATTTTCCAAATTGGGAAATATTCAAGGGCTGATCACGTAACCAAGGGGTTACCAGATCAAATTGAATGTTTATAACGTGCTCGAGAAAATGGTGTATACTGATTCCAAATTCCTCATTGATTGATTAAGTCATTTATTACATTTATTAACATCTTGTTGATAAATCGTAGAATCCTTGAAGGACCCAACAAGTTGTTGAGACTTTTACATTAAAAATATGTACTATCTACGAATTATCTTTTAATAAGCAAAATAAAGTATTCAATGACTAAGACATTTATTTTGGCCGATATAATATTGAAAAATATAGTTTTTACCAAGAAAACATGTTTAATTAAATTGTAATGTATCAAACCAATCTCACCAAAAACCCAACATAAGAGCACCATTTGAAGCTTGGTCATGACGTGATTTTCCGTGCGAAAATCAAATGCCCATATAACTAGAGATTTGACTTCCCAAGTTTCTTTTTCCAGGTCGTACAATTGGGCATCAAGTCGAAATGTGGCAGCCATAAGGAGCAACAGAAACAAGAAATATGACATCATGTGGCCAATGAACTTCACAATTGGACACCGGAGCAGTTCAATCATCTTTAACAAATTGGGAGTTGGATAATAGAGCTTTAATTGGGTCCTGAATGTTGTTAGCGGATCGAGTACTTTGTAAAATTCATCTATTGCATTTTTTAATATTAATTACATTTATTTAATAATAAAATAATTTAATAATAATTAATATTATAATGATATTATACAATACAATTTATTTAAATATATTATACATTATATTATAATGTACAATGCTCGTGTAACAAAAAGAAACCGTATTCCTGTGAAATAGCTCTTTTTCATTAGGGTAGAAAGAAAAGCTTTTTTGTACTTTGTTCTTCAGAAATGCATGAGAATGCCGACGAAGAATTCGACCAACTAGAAGAAAGAATGATCTTGTCGGAAGATCATTTTCTGTCCCAGAGACTCATGCCACATTACATCACAAATCACATCACAATAGATGTGTATAAACCAACCTCGGCTCTAATTAGTAGAGAAGATTGTGCATTATAGTCAACAGAACTGAAGCGATGGAGAGAAACTTGATCGAAGCAACAATACATCAATGAGGTACTCGACCAAATGCACCAATTTGATACAAATACCTATAGCTATAGTAAATGTTCTTGTATAGCCTAATTGTATATACAGTACTGCAATATAGATATACGTGCCTTGTGTATAATTTATAGAACCATTACGCCCACAGCTGTAGCTGTGTATTGCATCCGTGTTTGAAAAGCGACAATGAGACCATTCCTGTCAAATAAGAATACATTAACAAACAGAATGCACAGTTTGAATTTTATAAAGCCGTTTGGTAGATGAATCTCTTCATTTTGTCACCTTGTCACCTTGTCAAGTCAATTCGTGTTCGACTTCTGGTGACGTCCATCGTCGGACTTCTCTACCTCTTCGCTTTATAGTTGTTTGTGTATGTTTGAGTCCAGTTGTCTCCTTTACTTCATTTTCAATCATATTCTTTTTGGTCTACCTTTTCTTCATTTTCATTCGCACATATATTTCAAGCATTATTGGTTTTCCAGCCCCCCTCATTTCTCATAACATGTTCAAAGATATGAAAGCTTTTACTTCTTCCCGATTCTTTTATAGAATAGATTTATTAGTTCTTATCTCTGTCCTCGACACACGCAGAATCCTTCTCCTGCAGCACATCTTAAATGTCACTATCTTTTATGTTTCCCTCTTCCTTACTGTCCAAAACTCACAACCGTACAAAACGATTGAAAAAACAAGAACCCCCAATAATCGCTTCTTAATATTTTATATTATATTTCTGTCCTTCCTAATTTTCTATGGTCCTGACATTGTTACTTTGATTTTTCAATCCTCTTTATTGAGTTAGTATATATTTTAGAAATAAGATATTTTTCAAACGCTATTATTTTGTAATCAGAATAAAAAAATTGAAATATGAATATATGTATTGTCAGAAAATTGTCATAATATATTTCATAATGTACTCTTACTCCTTCAGTTCTTATAGAGACAGGCAAACACACATTAAACGCATATTATACATACACTGTTGGCTTGTCACAACAAAACTCATTTATTGATTTATTTAGTAAGACTAGAATGACGGAGGTCGTCAACTGATAATTTTATTTGTGTTATTTGTGCAAATTTTTTTTACTGTGTAAGATTATAGAGTGAAACGTATTGACACTTATTCAATAATTTTGAAGTAGGTAAACATATTTTATCAAAATTTGAAAAATAAACATAGCGATAGATTTTTAATCAATACCTACCAAGAATGTAGCATACTAATACCTAGAATACCAATACATACTAAATGAATACCTAGAATACCAATGCATACTAAAATATATGGGTAGGCTAAATAGAAATTGTCTCTTTGAAAAAGTGATCAATTCTTTTATCGAGGAAAAAAAACATCTGCTGCCATATAACAGAAAAGTTTTATTTTGTATTGATCTTTTTATTATACATGATATTCTTCTACTTTGTGTATTATGTAACGTAACGTATGTACACTATCTATAATTCAATGTAAAAATTATAAGTACAACGATTTTATTATATTGTAATATTATCGACTTTAAATAATTGGCTACTGTTTCATGTAATTTTAAATAATTTGTTAAAATTGACCTATATGATTCTCATAAAGTCGCTTTTAAAATAGAATTTCAATCTGTTTGTCATCATGTTGTGGTAATTTTAATTGCTTTTGTTAGTTCATCATATAATCGTCAATTTACAAATGATGACTACGACGACGACGACTATCTAACAATTAATATAACATTGATTAAAAACATTTTAATTTTGATATTTTAAAAATTGAAATACAAATTATTTATTAAATTAATAATTTTGATGTTTATAATGTAAATTTTCATCAATTTCTTAATTTTTTATTTACAAAATATGTGGCCAACAAATGAAACAATCAGACTTAATTACAGAAGTTTAAGTTAACGCATAGGTTATCATAAACTATTTGTTATTTATATTTATTAATTTAAATTAATCTATAAAGAATTAAAGCCGGAAAGATTTTATTAGACGGAATATTCAGTCTCTTACTTAGACACTTGTTATTTATCGTTATTATTGATAAACTTGTAACTTTTTCTATCAGTAACTTTTTTATTAGTACATAATAATAATCTCTTTATTTTCTTGTTCATTTTGATATTAAATTAATTTCACCGGACGTTGAAAATTTGATGACATAGTTTGCTTTGCATTAAATGTCATACTATATTAACATTAATACACAACTACAATTGTAAAATGGATAACAAAAATCGGTCGTTATTTCACCCGTATTTTTGTCATCATTATATCTGTGAATGACTGTCCTTGAGGTAGTGGAACCTGAAATTTAAAATATATAGTTGAATTATAAACAAATAATTGTATTCCCTTAATTAATATTTTGGAATCAAACTGTATCTGAATATAATAATAAAGTACATCCTTAAATAGGTTGATTATATGATAATAAGGAACGTTTGCTGTTTATTAACATATGTTGTTTTATTGAAAATACAATTAAACAAATTCGTCATTTTAGAAGACAATAACATTTGCTGATTCTTCATTAATATTATAAAGTGACCAAATGCGAGACAATATGTTACGAAATGAGTTACACCAGCGTTCTGTGCAGACGCAATAATTAACAGTTGTTATCAATTATTATTAACAGTTGTTATATCAATTATTATTAACAGTTGTTATATCAATTATTATTAACAGTTGTTATCAATTATTACCATTGTTATTAATTATTAACAGTTGTTATCAATTATTAACGTTGTTATCAATTGTTAACAGTTGTTATCAATTATTAACATTGTTATCAATTATTAACAGTTGTTATCAATTATTATTAACAGTTGTTATCAATTATTATTAACAGTTGTTATCAATTATTAACAGTTGTTATAATATATTAAAAGTTGTTATAAAATATTAAAAGTTGTTATAAAGTATTAACAGTTGTTCTCAATTATTAACATTGTTATTAATTATTAACAGTTGTTATCAATTATTAACGTTGTTATCAATTATTAACAGTTGTTATCAATTATTAACATTATTAATTATTAGCATTTTTATCAATTATTAACAAATGTACTTAAAAATGGCAGTATTTGTTTTTTTCTAACTTTGTTAAACAATTTATCTTTGCCTAAAAATAATAATCATAATGTACAGTTGCACGTTTTAAAACTGAAATAATTGTAATATTTTAGCATATTTTGAAAACTATATATTTTTTGAAAATTATGATGTAAATATAAAATAATTAATTACTTAAAATATATTATGCCACGAGAATTGACTAGTTTTTGCTAAACGCAAATTTTTTTTTGCTCACGCGGCCGAAGGCCATGTGAGCATATAAATTTAAGTGAGCAATGAAGTCAATTCGAGTGCGCATAAACGTTTTATGCTACGCCTATATATTATAAATAATAATTATGATTAGCCTATTTTTATTACATTCCATATTGTTTGGACTGTTAGTTTGTAGAAGCGATTAGTATATTCTTTTATTAACCGTTAAATGTAAAATAAAGTGGATACTTGTTTGTTTAAAATTGTAAACTGTGAATATAGGTAAATACATCTTATATGCACCTTTTAATATTCATAATATTATTTATTGATTTTTTAAATCAATCTGTCACAATAATCCATTTTGTTTATTAGTATACAAGTTCAACCGTAACAATCCTTGTGATATAACCTTTATGTAATATATATTTTTAAATGACTGTGAGAGCATGCGAAGGATAAGTTGAATAATAAGGAAAACGGTTATCAATAAATTTATCTTAATATACACAAGAGACAAAACTAATTTAAACATCGTTACTATGTTGTCAAATATGGCTTAATCAGGAGAAAATTATAATAATAAACATCAATATTTCAAATAGCTGCAGTATGGTATATTATATCAGTTTTAGCCTTTTTACAAGGAAAATAAAGCAATTCAAATATAAGTGTGGAGGCTTAAATTCAATAATGAGAATAATCAATAATCAACACCATGTTCTGACGTTAAACTATCATTTTATTCCAAATAAAAACAATAAACTGTAATTGAACTCCACTATTTGTCTCGACTGTTTGAGCCACCGATTCTTATTGAAGGGTGCTAATTTTAATACCAGGTATGTTTAAACTTTATGTTGATTGACGAATTAAATTGAATTAGTGTTTTTACTTCATTAAATTTTTCGTGTACATGAATTTTTAAACAAATCATAAAGTTTACGCAGTATTAACCAACGTAAAAGTGTTTCTTGAAATAACGTCGTTAAACATGGCGTATAATAAAATGGGGTTTCATCCTATGTTTAATAAATTCGATAAAAATCTGATTTTACACTTTAATAATTAGTTTAATCTTTGTTGCTCTTGGCACACTCAAATATGAAAGATTTGATGAATTGAGAACAGAAAATAAAAAAATAATCTTCCTAAAAAGATTAAAGCTGGCTACCAGGACTTCCAGTCACGCAAATTTTGGTGTTTATTATTTTTAATATTATTATTTTTAGTAGTGGTACTCAACCACAATAAATGGTAACCCATCGAATGTGAGTCTGAACCGATGATGATAACGTAAAAATATATATACTTCGTGTACATTTAGGATGAGACATAAAAAATAAAGTTAAATTCAAATGTTTATATTCAATAATACATACATATTTTATATACTATCTCTACCCTTTTAAAGTATGAGTTGTATGATATATGTTTAGTAAAAAATGCACATTTAAAAAAAAATCAGGTTTAGTAATTCAGCTACGACAGTCTAGCGATTCATTAATTCAACAAATAATATAAAATAACTTTACTTCGCAGTTGTAAATTTTAGTTCAATTGAGGTAACATTATTTAGATCAACATTTTTGAAAATAACTGATGATGTTGACTTATTTGTAAAATGTCAAATTGAATAGGTAACGGCACGGGTAGATTCTAACAAATCTTTTGAAGCATAACATGATCATTCTCAAATACAGAATTAGGATATATCATTCAAATAATATAAAAAATGCAAACTCCTAAACATGTCATATTTCTTAACATATACTGAAGACATGTTTGGTGATACATGTCAAATACGGTCGTGGATTCTCAAAATCTATTTATCGATTGTAAATTTTCCACATTACACCGTGTTGTATTTTTTGAATACTTCGTTGGACAAATATTTTATTTGTAGAGTTTAAAATTAAAAATATATTACCTTTTAAAACCGATGGATTTAAAAAGTTAATATGTAAATAATTTGACCTACAATATATTTATAGTTATCTTTTTAAATATATTTTCACTGTTATTTTTTAGTTAAAATTTACCTAAAGTATTAGATAATTAGTTTATAGACAATTATTTTATATATGCATCTTTCTAAAAACGATATAGTGCAATTATATTTATTACTTTAAATTTCTACTTATTAAAATATTTTTTAAATTCCATCGGCACCATTTTTTCACGCAAATATTAAGTCGTCCTTGTTATAGATTTACATATCCAAAGAAAATTCGTTTTTTTACTATTCATGTTAAACATATGTTAACAATTTGATATCTTTCTAGCATTTTATTTAAACAAATTAACACTTTATCGTTTTTTATCGTTGATATTATAACTGAAAAATATTTGTATAGGGTTAAATATAGTACTATAACTATAACTATTACTATATCATATGAATATATATGAATATATATATATATATATATATATATAATATACCGTTGATATGTTATCTAAACTATAACTATATAACTATATCATATACAACAAAATACTGTGTGATTTAACTAACAATCAGTCTAAAAATGTGCGAATATTATCAGTATAATAATCAATTTTTACAATTTAAAATTTACACACATTGGTTAAATCATTATCATTAGGCATACATGGGCTTTTATGAAAACATTAATGTAGCAATTGTTTTAAAGCACCTAATGTTTAATAAAAATTAAAATGTTATCAATGTGTTCTAATTGATTAGGTTAACATATTTATAACTATATTATATATAAATTTAAACTTAGAATTGGTTCATATTGATTTAAAAATAAATGTTTTATTTCACTACATTTTATAAAAAAGAACACCTTATTAATTTTACTATAAATAGAAACTATGAAATTAAATAAATAAACTTTATTAACCTTAATAAAAGAATTTCAATATAAATATAAAACGGATTTATTTTTATATTTCTACGAAAAGAACTGTTTATTTCACTAAATGAAATTTTTTGTGAACGTTGTTGAAATATGAAAACACAAAAAAGGATCATACCAATTATTGCATTAAACCAGGGAAGATTTATAAGAGTTATGGAAACAACATTGAAACAAATATTTTGTGATTTTTTATGTGAAAAATACAGCATTATGTAATGGAACAGACATTATATTATTTACTAACATTTTTAATTAACCAATTATATGATATAAAAAAACTTTTTATAAAATAATGAAATATTACAAATACCCATTGTTTTGTGTATACAGAAAATCGATTAAATATTTTTATATACATAAAAGCTTTTGTGAAAAAATCTGAACGAGTTTATTGTGAGGATTATTTTGTAAATTATTCAGCACCAACATATTTTTATTTAGACTCATATATTTCTTATAATTTAAATGTATTATATATTATATATTATGTATTATATATTATATGTATTATATATATTATATATTTATATATTTCTTAGAATCATATAATTCTTTTCATTTCAATTAAATGATTGAATATAGTTAAACTTCATAGTATTGTATAGACGTAGACACATAAAAGAATTGACATTTATGGCAAATATTTCCATATTACATTGTATATTAATTATATAATTAAAAAATATTAAATTTTAGGAAAGCTCCTAATAAGTTTAATTTAGTTAGAACTTGAGAGTATTAGTAGTTCAAAGCATAGTGTATATATCTAATAATTTATAACAATAAAATCATAAATAAAAAGTTTGAGTAGATTGTATATTCTTTGTAAAGGTTAATTTATTTTTTGTCCGTTGAGTAAAAATCTAAATAAATAAACATGGTTATAGTTATAAGTATCTACATTTGATTTTACGTATTAATTTTTTTTAAGTATAATAAAAACAAGTGATTGTTTTAAAAAATTTCAAAATACATTATTCTGCACTTTTTTTTAGGTATATAATTTCTATTGATTAAATTGAATTTCTTTTAAAGGTTTAAATATATATTATATAGGGAATACTTTTGCGAATAGTAATGTACAAACTGTTAATTAAATTAAATTAGAATGAATATAATTATATATTATATATATATATATATTCTGAAAGCGTTCTGTATAGAGAAAAGGTCCCCACTGACTAAATGATCCGACACGTTATAATGATATTGATCACACTTTCAGATTACTTTTAATTGAGGAGGAACCAACCACCTTAGCAGTATAATTGTTATACGGTAACCAAGATAATTCAAGTCATGTATATTAGTGTTCATAAATAAATTTAATATTTACATCATTTACATAGTTAGCGACTATATTTTTAAAATTGTTATTTTAATACCTTTTCCGATTAGAGGTTCAGTTAACAATAATTGCTTAAGCATTTTATTAATATAGTACTATTGTAATTTGCAGAAACTATCCACCTCTAGTAATAAATTTTTAAAATATAATTCCACAATATATAAATATATATAGTTTTCTGTAGCGTTTTATATTTACAAAAATGTTTTATAATATATCATGATAAGTACATATAATATACGAATTGTTTTAAATATCAAGGAACATTATGACCAGACTGAGTTGCATATTTACAAAGGGCATTTAAGTCTGTGGACTTTTTGCCCAAAACCCAATTTGAATAATAATGTCACTTTAGAAATAATTTTATAACTATACAAACAGAGCTGTTCAACTCTCCGCAAACTTCTAATAGTTTACACTAGCAGCAATGATTATCACTTTATTTTATTAAATTTTTTATAAATATACAGCCACATAATAAGTACTGACAGCTGTTTACTATGTATTATAATAATATTATTTCCCTAAAGAACGTGGTGAGCAATGTTTACACTTACCTTGGTATTCGGCGATATTATATAAATAAGATAGAGAATGGGCAACAGTGGAATGAAGAAGAGAAAAAAATAGAGTTTGTGCGGCCCGTCCATCTCACGAATGCAGATCATGTCACCGTAGAAAATATTCTCAATTTGATGCTGGCAGTTGGAGTGAGCAACAAACTGAAATGTACAATTCACTTACTTAGAAAGTTGACATAATTGAAACTCCGACTTTAACGCGCTGGTTCAAATTTATTTGGCTATAATTGTGGCATCAAAAATAAAACTAATTATAAAATAAATAAAAACTATGTGAGCATAATAGCCAATGCAAATAAGGTATTTCAGATAGTTCTGGTTTAATTTTTGTTTAAGAAGGAAATCAAATATACATCGTACGGAATAATGTAGCTTTTAATTAAACAGTATTTTTACATAATACTAATGATTTTTAATAAATGTATTTCATATCTTAAAAAAATGTATAACTTTTATTAAACTAACTTTAAATTGTAATTTTCTTTTTAATTTTCTCCAAAAAAATTAAAAACGTTTAAATATTTTCACACTATTAGTGAATGGGCACAGGCTTTGTCACAAGTAATGAGTCAATATGCAGTCAATAATGAGTCATGAGTCAATATGCAGTCAATAATGAGTCATGAGTCAATATGCAGTCAATAATGAGTAATGCGTCAATAATGAGTCATGAGTCAGTAGCAGTCAATAATGAGTCATAAGTCAATAATGAGTAATGAGTCAACATGCAGTCAATAATGAGTCATGAGTCAATAATGAGTCATGAGTCAATATGCAGTCAATAATAAGTCATGAGTCAATAAGCAGTCAACTAAGATGTATTTATCCCATAGACTTTTAGAGATGTTGAGGTATTGAAATCTGTGATTTATCCCGAGTTTACAGTTTTAGATTAGGATTGAGTTTGAGACTAGCACATTCAACTTTTTGTTCACTATCCAACAGTATCAAAAACATACAAATTTATTTTGGAAATATTAATTAAATATATTGAAGACATTTTAGAGATTGCGTAATATGATTTATTTAATATTTAAGTACATAATACATTTGAACTATTTAGAAAGTACTTATTTAGAACACATGTATGATTATACAGGGCCCTACAGGGCTAGTTTAACCAGACTTTTATACAGCAAGGCAGTTCCACTTATTCTGGATGATTTCGCACGCCTCATAATATATTTTAAATTTCTTTCTATGTGCCATCAATAGATATATCATATGTTTATAGTAGAATATTGGAATCCAGGAATGCTTACTATTATATTTATTAATATTGTACCTAGAAAATTTTAAATATTAATTTACATGTTCGAAGTGCTAAGTTATTAAAATGTTATACAATTTTGATAAAAAGTTTTGTTAAACTTAAATTCCTTCATACCAAAACTCCATTTTATAAATGATAAAAGTACTTTGTAAAAAGAAATATCTCTGTAACTATCGTTGAACATGTACAGATGATAATATGTTTGCTTAATATTGTCAGAATACATGAATTGACTGACAGTTTAAATTTTGAAAATATATATAAGTTCATAAATTTCAATGATAAAATCCCATCAAAACCCACTATTTATATAAGGAAAGTAATTAGGTTCTGATATTTGTTCACGTAACATACATTTTAGTATAATTGTCCCATGTTTCTGGATTCCTAGTGAAATTTCCTTTTGAGGATATTAACAAATAAGCAACAAAACAAATAAGCAAAGAGCGGGTATCATTCGTTTCATACAGTACTACTGTCAACCTGTTACCACTCTCAACCGCTTTATAGAAATGTAGCCTATATAATTAATTTAGAGTTTAAATAGACTATTGAAATAAATAGGTTAAAGTTTAGCGCATTTAGACAAACGATGTGTATATATGTACATCCCATATAAATATAATTAGATATTATGTATTGTAATGACACGTATTATTATTTTAATTATTTGTTTTAGTTAGTGGCACTGCATCAAATGACTATCATTGCAAGAAAGCCAACATTTTCGAACTATTAATTACCAACTTTTGTCATATATTTGTCAACGAATACATTTAGTATAATTTTAAGGCAAACATTTTCTAAATATTCTAATTAAAGTATATCCAATTAGAAATAATCATACAGTGAAGCGGTTACGTTTCAGTATAAAACACTCTACGCCCGCTCATTAACAAACAATTACCAAGAACGGGAGTGATAAAAAATACACACTCATTTTCATCATCCGTGTTGCAAAAAGTGTTATCCGATTTGCCTGCAAAAACGAGTTTATATCAAGTTCCAAATTTTTTCTCTGAAATGTTTGTACCATCTCGTCACGCAGGTTGTTGTCACGCAGGTTGGGTTGTTGTGTGTGACGTTACAAGTTGGTTTTCTATTTCGAATACAAAGTATTTTCCGTATTATGCAGTATTTATTAATTACTATCATCAATTACTCTAGATTTTTATTCCTTTTGTGTCATTTTGTTGAATTGGCTTTAATGGTTTAAATATTATAACTTTATTATTTACTGAAAAAGTGATACAAGACTAAAGTCTAATATAATAATCATCCCTAAAAGTGGATAGTTTTATAGAAGTTTTATTTTTTTTACCTAATTCATTTATAAAATATTTTTTTAATATAAAATTCATAATAATAAGACACTTACCTGTTAAAAATAATTAATATTTCAATAATCAAAATATTTGTTTAATAAAAATTAAAGATCAAACTATTCAATGTTCAAAGATATACTGTGCAGTACATTTTGTTTTGAAATGTTAAACAGTATATGTAGAATAAATATCACAAACGCATATTAATGTTAATATAAAAAATGTAAGAGGTATGTTTTCATAAGATATATTGAGTATCAGTGGTTTACTTTTTTTAACAGTTAATTGAAAATTATTTTTCTAACGGCCTATGATTATTTTTTCATTTCGCCGTTGAAATGTTAATAACATTATTAAATGCTATTTATTTAAAATTAAGTTTACAGTATCTATTTTTGATTCACTCAATAATGCTTATTAAGCATCGCGTAACATTTCTGTAGCACGGAATAACTTAAGTTAATTATTGCACGACTGATATCGAAAGTTTTTATAATCTATTAAAATAGTAAAAAAACATATTAATCGATTTGGCTAACACATTCAGTTATGTAGCAGTTAAGCATAAACTTTTGTTAACAAGGAAGATAGCAGATGTATTTAGTCATGACAAATATATATTTTTTAAATCGAAATAGTTTCTGTAGTGAGGATTTTACACATTAATTAAAAATATATATTTTAATGTTTTAAAAATAATTTCATAATCCTACTTTTTACTTCGGAAAATTAAAATCTGGAGTTGAAGAACTTGAGTTATTCGGTACCATAGTTTAGTGTACATATGGTGAGTGATATATTTATTTAGATATAGGCTAAATGTATTGATATATCCCATAAGATTAATCGACTTGGGAATTGTATCGATTTGGAAATGTTTATATCAAATTTTGCAAAGCTAAAATATTTTAGAAATGTTAATTATCAAACATTTATACTGTAAAGCCAATCAGACAGTTTTGCATAAATTATATAATTTTGCACATATTGTTTTCTTTAAACGTTTTTTGCTACATTGTAAAATTTGTTTTCTTAAAATTAGTTGCTTACCAAAATTACTAAAAAAGATGCAACATAATAAAAATATTAAAAAAGTTTAAAAAACTTCGTGTATACTAAATCAAAAAATAAATATATATTTGAATCATTATTATTCACGTAAGTCATGGGCTTAATTCGTCCACTAAATAATAAAGTTTTATAAGTTTATTGTTTACAAACATGTATTATGTAACTTTAAACAGACTAATTTGCTAATTGTGGTTATTTTCACTATGTATAGATGATTGGTTGTTTATAATTTCATTTATTATCATTCCATATTTATTATTATACATAAAACCTTTGGAATTATCCGCAAAATACAATAAATTTTAAGTACTTATAAAAAATTAATTTTATATATAAAATTAAAAAAATTTAAGAGTTTAATTACTTCTTTCTTTAATTAAAATATATATATTTTTAATATTAGGTTTTAATTAATTTTTAAAATTTAAAATTTTAGCAACAATATAAAAAAGAGGAGAATATATAATATTCTACATACAATAATTGAAAATATTAAAAAGGTAAAAAAATGAACGAGCTGCTAACACTGCATAAACAATAATATGTAAATAGTAGCATTTTGGTAAACAATAATCTTTTTTAGGAACCATTTATTATCGGTCCGTTAAAAGTTCTTTTAAAAACTAAAATCTAATCAATTTCTATTTTAATAACGCTATTTTTATATATTATATTTATTTAGTGAAACCTTGGAAATTGTATACGTGTTACAGATAGAATTTTAAAATTAATTAATCTATGTTTTTCATTTCTTGATACTTTTCAACCTGCATGACATTAAATTAGTATTGTTTTATTTAAGGGTAGTATAACAGCAAGCAGCAATTAAAAAGGAGAACCGCTTTCAATTTATAGTTGGCCTCATAATTTAATGTTGAATTAAGCTGAGGACAAAACACTTAACTGGGACACAGGGGTTCCGGTATCGTGTACCCACAATCGATAACTATTTTGATTTGAGGCAACAATTTGAAATGCTCCATTATTTGTCGGAACAAAGTAACTGCAAATACGATACGGATCTTATACTGCGTATGCGATCTGTGTACAATGAATAATTCATGTTCATACGTTGTGTGTATTCATATGTTGTGTATATATAATTCTTCATCACGTTTTTTAAATTATCATGACATAGAAGTATTTAAATTATCAATATAAATTTTATTTAAAAACCTTTTACGTTGTTTATGTTACAAAATGAAGTATACTTATCTCTTACGCAATATTACGTATGTATAATTTAATGCGAAATGGCTTTTTATTATTATCAAAAACACTAACTTTCGATAATATGTAATTTATCGAACTTTATTAAATAATTTAAAGAATAATACAGAATAAAATATATTGTGAAGATATAATACATATAGACATGAATTTTACTAAATCGCTTTAAAATGATTTCAAATAACAGTAGTAGGGGAAGGGTAATGGCTTATGACTCATCACTTTCTCCTACCTTCCCTAACTCCGCTATGCCCACTCTCCAATTATTTAGATTTTTCGGTTGCTATGACTCCATGTATGCCGATTTCAACCAGGTGAATGTCATTTTCAAATAATTCAATTGTGCTGAGTTTATATCTGCTATTTGTGAGGTGATCGAAAATTAGGTATTGATGGTGTTTCCACAAACGGTCGCATTCTCACACTCTCGACAACACTTGCAATGTCGGATCTAATAAAGTAATTAACATTTTGTTTTTTTGTGTTTTTTGTTATATATTCTTTAACACTATGTTTCACAGAATTGTAGTAAATTGTATAATGTTAATGAGTATCCAAGGTTACATACTTTCATTATTAAAATATTAATTACAAATCGATTTTGTAAATCTTTTAATTATTTAAATGTATTTGAAGTTTTCCTTACATATATTAGATTTGTAATATTCATTTACATACATAGTAGTGAATTGTTTTCAAATTTGGGAATTAATTATTAAGATACCTCCAAAAACACGTATTTTAGTTCCACTTTTGCGGTACTGGACCATGTTTAAAAGAGAATTTCAAATTATTTGTTATTATATAAGATCTGCCATGGTCACTAACCTATTTTGTTAAGGAAAAATTATGTAAATCAAAGCATTTAAAGAAGTTATACGCTAAAAACACGTATGAACCATGAAAGGGAGTGGGGAGGGGGGAGTGGGAAGTTGGCAAATATTTTCCTACCTCATACTACTCATGTCTACTACAAAAAGAATCAAGTGTTGCAAACAAATAACCAGTTTTGTCATAAAATGAACATTAATTACACAATAATAAGCAAATTTAAACTAACTCAATTTAAATTGTACATACTGTATTACTTTAAAGCCGAAATAGATGTAAATTCTATTTTAATGAATTACAAGACCGTATTAACAAATCGAACAATACAACTATTGCGATTTTTTTTTCCACAGAGATAATTATTTGTATTTGTGATTAGCGCAAAGAAAAATTAATAAAAAACCAAAATTTTGAATGAACAATTCATTAATGAAAACTTTAAAAAATTAATAAATATGTATTTAAAATAAAAATCAATATATCATAAGGAAATGAAAATATGTATAATAAATTGTTATTTAAAATCATAACAGCTTAATTTACTATTTAAACGTAACTCTTAATTGTAGTGTTATATCCGGACAAAACTACATCAGAGCTAACATCCGTTCTCGGACAGAAGCATACCAACATTGTTAGAAAGGTTGTAACTCGATGAATTTTACTGATTAAACATTATTTTAAGCTGATTATTAATAATATACTGATAAATACAATGATAAACCGATTTGGACAAAGAAATCGAATCGATCGATAAAGAAACCACACGAAATGTCTGTATCATCCTCTGCAAATCCTTTCTGTCATGTCAATCGTGACATGTCGTGCTTTCACAAATGCTAATCTAACAACTCTGTCACTATTATATTTTCCAAATCTTTAAAGATCATCGAAACTATACCAAATCAAATGTATATACGTATACAAAATTACTTTCTAAAGTATCCTTAGAATTCCAAAAAGGTTAAATCGTGAGAGTACTTTAGATACTTTTAATGCTTCCAGTCCTCTGTTTCCCGATAAGCTTCTACAGTAGCGTAATGATAATTCTATACAAATGGTCAGCCAATTGTTCCTTGGGCTTTAGTTCTTTATTGTGTCTTCCACATTTATTAATTGAATAGCTGCTTACACGGCGAAACAATGTAACTTTCCTTTTGTTTACTAAGAATGTTAAGGATGTTTTACAAATCTATTTTCAAAAGGTTTGTATGTCACGTGAGTAACAGAGATTGTCACAAATCTTGAATCTTTACTTTCATATCCCATGTTAGAATCCATAAATTGTTTCACAACCTTAGGTAGATGGAAAATTAAAATTATCGAAAGGCTCGAATTCGATAAAAAGAAACATATAGCTACATATGTGAATGGTAGCCCTTCTGATTTTTTCTTTCTTTAAAATATACTCTTTAATAATATAAAAACAATTGTTAATAATTGCTTTCATTATTATCTTAATTATTTTTACTTATTAAAACAGCAAAATGCCGCCTAGAATAAATTTATTATGAATATCAACTATAAATATTGGCTACTCCACATTATGCATTTATTGAAGCAATTTAAATAGTTTCATAATCTACATTTATATTGAAGTAATTTTACAATAACTAACTCTGACTTTGCACAAAACTATTTTGAATAATAAAATTAGTACCCTAAACCACGACACTCAATATTACAGAAATATTCCTCTCATAAATAAATAATACAATTATTTCGTAGTTGAATTAATAATTGAATAAAACCCGATTTTGGTTAAGGTAACATTTATAGAATATGGTTTTTATCAATCCAGTTTAGGTCTTTCATTAGCTTTATATGTGATAAAGTCGGAGTAAATCATATTCATGATTTAGATGCATTAATTGATTCAATAAAATATTACATATGGGAGGTGTCTTTACATTACCATTATTTTATGGACATGAATATTTTCAGCTATTAATGTTACCAGTTGCGGACTTATTTAATAAAATAGGATAATATTGATTCCTAAAAGCTTTTTTTCATTTAAAACAATTTAATGACACATCAATATCGTACGGCATGTTTTTTATTGTTGTTTCATAGCACATATAATACTCGTTAGATATCGCATAGTGATCGTGAATTATAATTAAAGAGGAGCCGTCTTAATATGCATTTATATATTGGTTTATTATATTTGTTAAACATTTGAAATTAATATATGTTTTACATAATATTATTATTTTAAATCCAAATCAGAACAGGTCAGATCATATTATACTATTTTATTAATAAATCATAATCAATGTATTTTAGGAATATAAAATAAATAAATCGATAATCGTCTTTAATTTCAAAGGCGGTTCCGATGGTTGTTACGTTCAATTATAATTGAACCGGGAAAAGATTTGGTTTTTAATATTAATTGAAACATAGCTACCATTGGGATGTAATTAAAGAGAGAAGAGTATACTAACTAAATAAGATTATTTTTTTACTCTCGTCTCATAAAGTTCATATTTCTTTAAAATTCCGACAAAATTTCTTTAAAAAAATATAAATCTTAAAAATTTGAATTCGTTGGATAATATGTGCCATTTGATATTTGTTACTTGTAACATGCTACAACTTTTTAAATTTGGGTAATTTATATTTAATGATAAAGGTCTGTTACCAGTTTTCAAATATAGGGGTCGCCTTGAGGTCCATATTTAAACATAGAATAATAATAATATTTTTATTATAAATATACAAAATATTTTTTAAATTTCTGAAATAATCAATAATTTCAAAATGTTCACTCACTAATGAAGGTTGATGTATTAATGAAGTATTGATGAGTATTCTTAGAAACGCATCGGAAATACTATTAATTTGTCTACATGTTTAAATATATATATTTATGGTTAGTGTAATACATCTCTCGAATTAAATTATTGGTATTAGAATATATAAGAGCATTTGCCTATCAAATATTTTAATCATTTGGTTTTGTTTTGTTTCATATTACACAGCACACAGCTGTGTGCTAGCATAAGAAACAGGTATACTTGTTGTATTCAGTTTTTGTTAAAAACGCCGTTTTCATTGACAGAAAAGTTGATGTCCAAGTAATTGTTCTGTAACAGCTAGTTTAATTATGGAGTTATGGTTACTGAAATAAACACTTTCCAGATGTAAATGTTGGATTAAAAGTTTATGTTTTGTTATAGTAGTTAATAAATTTATCAAACATTTATATTATTCATTATAATTATAATATTTTTGGTACATTTTATTCCTCCATGTTTATAAGTTAAATATTTAGCTAACAAGGAAAATTAGGAAATTACCTAGCGACAACAAGGATTCTTAAATGAGAAATACTGTGAAACAACAACTTTTATACCAGCAGAGTTTCAGACCATTTAAGTGATATCAACACTAATAAACTAAGTATTGACTTATATACTTATATAGTTTAACAATTAGTCGGTTATTATTTATAACAGAGTTTACTATAACTCTTTTCAATTGAAATATGCGCTAGATAAATAAATAATTTTTTGACAAATACCGTGTATATAAATTTAACCATTATCGATGGTGTTGTATAGGCTTATTTAAATTGATTCTTTAACAATTTACGATCAAAAGTTTACGATCCATTCAACTGACGAACTCAACAATTGTTTATGTGCTGTTAATATTTTTTGGTGCGTTTTTTTATGTGACGTCATTATTTCCTTTATTCGTATCTACGTACGTTTTTATGACGATTAAGTACTTTTATTATTATGTTGATCTAATACGAACGGTATTAAATGTTTCACCAATCTTGTTGTTGTTTAGCTTCCTGCATATATTAAGTTATCTTTACTTTTACTACAGTTAAATATATTTGAAATATCACTTTTTATTAGCATGAGTCAGGTGATTTTCTATAATGGATATATTGTGAATTTAGATGTCCCTTTTTTCCATAAAACAAGCACAAGTCATTCAACGAAAATGTTTACTTTTTTGTTGATACAGTTGTTTATTTTCGGACGAGTATAATTTGTTGCTGTCTCTTAGAACACTTAACTAACTAAATTATACTTTTGAAGATTTATTCAAATTTGTTTTTTATTTACATCAGTAAATTGAAAAGAAACATAATAATTCTGCATGATACCATAAATAGTATATAATTAATAAATGAAATCGTTAATATGACAAGGCAATATCTTTAATGAGCTAATGGTTATATTAGTATCATCATGCGTGATATAAATTGCCATATTTCGGTTGCGTTTTTATTTAAAATTCGTAAAAAATAAACAAAAACATACAAATAAATAAGCAAAACCCTGCATAGTGATCGGAAGGAAATTGGCAATGTCGTTTCTATGACAATGCAATACATTTCTATTTACAGCCAACCTTTTTTTCCTTGCACTGTATCGCCATTTTGACAGTAGAGAGTGGGTCTTGGGCATCACGACCTTTACGAATGGTTCGGCCAGCAAGTAGTGAGTGGACTTCATCCGATGTTCGGCAAAGGTCTACACAGTTCACCGCGAATTCCATGCATTTCAGGGCTAGTTCTGTGTACTCTTCCTGGTTTGATTTTAAAGAAATAGAATATTCAGTTTGGTGGCAAAATTAGGAAATTCATATTGACATTATTGTGCCTTATATATATATATATATATTATGTTAACTGTTTTATTTATTGTTAATGGTTAGTACTAGACAGAAATTTATTCAAAACTGGCATTTAAATATTATAATATGGAGGCCTAATAAATCACGAGCTTTATTAACTTTAGAAAATGTTTTAAAAAAATTAAAACAAATTATCACAGTTTTATAAATTGAAAGGTCTTTTGAATTGGTAACTATACTATAAATTGTAATTAAGTTTTGTTTGTATAGTAATATTTATGCGGAACACGCAAATGTAAATAATCATAATAAAGTCGTGGTTGAAGTAAAAGCAGATTATATTTTATTTTGAACATTGTAGCGTCTTAGATATTTTTATTTAGCAATAACATGCAAACTGTTTTTACATATTAAGATGTAAATTTTAAAACTTTAGTTGATTTCAGAGTTTTTATTGTTTGGTTGATTTCAATTGTTATATAAACATTTAAAATGCAATACATTAATATTGCGTTTTTAATTTTTTATAAAAAAAACTATATTTTTCGATAGTATTTTATAAACAATTGATAGGCTGCCTTTATTAATATATACATATAAATTTACATTGCATAATATTTAATCATAACAATATTGAATTATAAACTATTTAAAAAAGCCAAATTTCTATTAATCATACTTTAATTTATTATTTTAAAATTGATTTGTTTTCGATTTGATTTGATTTGATTTCGAATAACCAACATGATTTGATAAATTACACTTACAAGTTGGACATAAACTGAGGTTGGTCAAGAAAGATATGTTTTACAGGGTGTTTCATAGTTGCGAGCTAACTAACCTGAAGACTAATTGAGCTCTTTGGACTAGTTAACCTGAAGGTTAACTAACCCGTACTACAGATGAGTATTATCTTTTATTCGGTTAATC
>JAUZND010027293.1:0-11567 GCA_034780555.1 Coelogynopora nodosa
ACTGTATCTGTTTAACTACTTCAGCCCGGTGTCACGTATAGATTGGGGAGATAAGTATGCATGTAGCTATTGTTTGTTGACGACCAATGTGCAAAGTCTGTGTACTGAGGTGCCCTCTCTCACTCTTCCCAGTATGTGCAGGAACGTGTGTGTATTAATGATGTACGTCTCATCAGTTATTATAGTGTTTGTATTGAAATATTCATTTCGTCGCGCGGCGTCGCAGAAAAAGTTAACATACAAGTAATTTCAACTTCACTTTCGTCGCGTAGCTTCACGTTCAGTAAAAATGGGCTCATTGAAATGTATGTATTGAACTTGTTGCGGAACGTCGCTTCGCGTCGCGCTTGGTGGGCATAGCCCTTTAGACTTGTTGCTCAACTATCGTTCAAGCTAACAATTTTAAATTGATTTGCAACACATTAATATTAACGTTAGTAAAATAACCAGATGTGTTTTAAATACATAACTTATATCAAGGATAACTATAGTGAAGCATTAGTGCAGTGAAACACAACTAAAATATAATTTTACAATTTAGTAATTTATATTAATCAGGAGTGCGTAAAACCATAAAAACACCATTTAAAACCAAACAATGAAATAATCCCATATTTACATAACTGTTGACAATGTGTCAACATATAGGCTTAATATTATTTAATTAATTTATATAATTTTATGAAGTTTTCATGGTGGATGAGTTTATTATTTCGCGGCGAAAGTTTTTAAAACTATAATTAACATATATACTAAATATTTTGTCAATTGATTTCGCAATTTTTTTCGCTAAAATTTGACAACATTTAACGAAAAGACAACTTGATAATATGATATAGTTACTCCCACTTTTAGAAGACAGACATGATACAGTCCTTCTTTGAATGCTGATCGATTGGTATTGGCCAATGAAATATATTGTCTGTGGGATATTTCTTACCTATGTGTATTCATATAACGAAATATTGATTGAGTCTTTATGAATTTATTTATAAAAATAACTATGATTAATTGACCACGACGCATTACCTTTATTGAAACTGGCCTGTGCACAAAGTAAATAACCGATTGACAGCAGTAACATTTTTTTATTGTTTGTTCAACGTGGGACTCTAAAGAAAGTATGTTCCAAATAATTCACTCAATTATGATGAAATACTTTGAGGTAGAATTTACTTGCCACGCATAT
Source organism: Coelogynopora nodosa (assembly GCA_034780555.1). NCBI lineage: Eukaryota > Metazoa > Platyhelminthes > Proseriata > Coelogynoporidae > Coelogynopora > Coelogynopora nodosa. The sequence continues at coordinate 1,190 of JAUZND010027293.1, forward strand.
TTTATTTAAAAAAAAATTGTTTCGAGGTATCCACTGATTTTACGTTCAAAGAAATTGTTCTACGCCGGCCATCAATAAGGGGAATTTCAACACGTCACTCTATTTAGAGATCTCGTCGTCCAACTTTCAAAGAAAATATGTTGTGTTATAATGGTGCGGCAGTTAGACTGTTTACCGGAATAGATTTTTTTAATTATCGATCATAGATTATATATTATCAATTTTAGATTTTAAAATTATCTACTTTAAGAGTTATTGTAATTTCTTGAAAGAGTTTCAGTTTTTAGTGGTAATTAATTAATTTATTTATTTAACAACAATATTGTGATTTATTCAAAACATTATAACGTTCTATTTAAGGATTTCAAAATTCGAAAAATAATCATCGATATTCCATCCATTATTTTGCAACCCACGTAGAACGGCACAGGCAAAACTGTCACAATACTAATTGGTTATCTATTTTTTTCTAATTTTTCTCGCATCTCTCACTTCCTTTCTTGCTTTGTCATTATCACATTCCACTGAACATCGCTATGTAATTCTTGTACACATTAAAATAAATATAAATATATATATATACATACATATTGTATAAACAGCATTTATTCACATTACTTGTCTTATTATGTAATTATATAATTAGGAAACTATGTACCGAAAATAGTAATGTGAAAATAATAGGAAAAGTAAGAATAACTGCGCGGTAAATACAGTACATTATAGCAAATGTTTGGGTTTAATATATTCCAAATATTATATTAATGATGCGTTTGATATAGTTAATTTCCTGGTTTCATTTAGGAAATATTTTGTACCTATTTTTAATGTTTACTTTTATTTCAAGAGGCGCAATGTCCATTTAAAAATGTGAACCTTCGTCAATTAGCTCAATATTTTATCATAAATTTAGTAATTTCTGAATATTTCATATTTTGAAATTATCGTTAAGTATTTTCATTTTCAACGGCTATTGAGAAACGACCATTAGTCTCTTTAATTATATTTATAAAATAAGCTATATGTATATTTAACAAATATGTATCATTGGGTAATAGGCTTTTACATGTCTTACAATATGCTGTCTTATATATTCAATAAAAAAAAATAATAAAATAAAAACTACCCCATTCTCCAGTCATCAATAAAATGACACTTTTCATATAATTATCAATAGCAACAATAATTTTCAATAATGGGAAGAAGCACCGTCTCCAGTAAATACACTTTAAAAATCCTCCACGGATCTGTGTGTCCTCCTTTTATAAGGACTGTTAATATCATAATATCGTCCATGTTAATATTTCCTATATGGTCCCAAAATACTGAAGTAAAAATAAAATGAAACGTTCATTATGTTCTTTGAATTCATGAACTATATATATTGTAGCTAACTATTTTCTCAACCATCAAGTTAATTTTTAAATTACGAACAATTCTTTTCCACAAGATATATGCATAATAATACCTATATATTCCTATATTTTAAATATTGTTATATAGCATTTGTTGGAAATATTTTGACCAACATTATTTTGACCTACAAAACATAGAACTGTTTTAAATCGCATAGTAATTGAGCAACCAATGAAGGCGTCTCTTTCATATTCAGTAGCAACCAATGAGATCTTCACGAGTTATGCTAAACGCTGCCTTTCTTTTCATCTGATATTCAGCTGTATTCCGGAAATTCAATTGAAACGACAAATCCCACAATTATTTACTACTGCGGAAGTTCGTTCGTATTGATAGTTTATTTCTAAAGTGATACACAAACTTTCTTGTCGAAGAATACAGTGTGGAAAATGGAATTATACAATTAATTCAAGGATCAAATCAACATTTAATAAGGTATGATTTAACGTTAATATAATATGTTTAAATTAAAACAATTGCTCATTTTTGTTTCAAATATTTTTTATTTAAAGTTTTAAATATTACTTAACTCTCTGTAACCTCGGCTTTATGACGTATTCGGGGTCGAGGGGATTGCTTAATAACTTTTTAGTAGAACAACAAGGGCATTCATTGGAAGTATATACATATATTTTGTCTAAAAACTAAAAAAATTCAAATCAAATAAATATCGGGTGTATTATTATCAGGACTTTGAAAGTATTTATTTTTTGTCTGAATTATAGTTCATCAACTGTTTTTGCAAAATGGTAATTTTTTATCTTGACAATATTATATATTTTTAAATTCAATTGTTGCAACAAATGCTATTTATTTGTTTATTAATTTATACTAAATGGATTCTTGATGGTAAGGGTAGAATACCCACAGCTGAGGGTCCAAAGTCCCTAACATTGTTTATTGACCTATTCCATGCTTGTTAATTATAAATAATAATTATTGTAGTGGTTCCTGCTTATGACCTGGTCCGTCCTTTTAGTTATGTTTTTACTTTTAACATTTGGTTGGCTATCCTTAAAATCCACCCTATTCTCTCTCCATGCCTGCTTTATAGAATTAGAGGTATTTTAGCACTTTGAAATTATTTAAAATTACTATTTGTGGTTTGATGGTAACACATTCATTTTGTTCTAGCATTCTGATATTATCATACAAGTTTGTTATTATGCAGTGTTGTTCAAAAGTAGTTGGCAGTAAAATCAAAAGGTATTTACTAGTAAGCAAGTATTATAGTATTAATTAATATGTATCAAATAAAAGTACAGCAATTTTGGATAGTTAAAGTTAGAAACAGTCTCCAGTTACAATTGAGTTCCGTCCATTGAAACAATCCTTTATCGTTCTATGAGCACAGAGCCAAACGTTTGGACAAGTTCTTAAAAGCCCTATACTATACATATCCAGAGGAATAGCTTCCAATTCCTGCATAATTTTGGCTCCAAAAATGTTGTTGCACCCTAAGAGAACTGTAGTGTGAAGGGGCACAATTTGGTTGGTATAACTTTTCAGAAAATCTAGTGAAATAGGGTAAAATTTTCGGATTTAATATCTCGCAATAACGATGCTATAGTCTTACCAGGATTGTCATATCTTACGTGAGGATTGTGCATTGCCCAATAATGGACATTGTGTTTGTTGACTGTCCCTGAACGTACTCATCGGAGACTGTTTACTTTAAAAAAAATGAAACTACCTTCTATTGCCTTTATTATCACAAGAAAACTGGGAATACGTCGGTTTTTATGGATGATCAAAATTCTTCTTCAAAACACGCATATACTGTTGTTTTTGTGACATATCCGAATCGAATCATATGAATAACGACCTGCAATTGCGTTTCATTGTGTCATCTTCTGAAGCCGTTATTGACATTCCAGATCATGGGCGGTCGGCAAAAATAGTTCCCTTTTCACGCAATTTGAGCTTCCGCAGTATGAAATTGTTTGTCCTTTAAGCGCTGCCATGCCTTGTTATATATTTTCGATATATTGTTACAAATAGATCATGGCATTACTACTTTCTCTTGAACAAAAAAAATAATTCCATGCTTGATGATTGCACTTTTAAAATTGTAATTGATTTTATTATTTGTTCATTTAAATTAGCATACGTTATTAAAATATATATTATACTTCAGTTAGGTAAACATGATGTTGACATGAAATAAAAATATATAGTTACATAAATTTAATTACAAGTGAATAATGAAAATTAAACTCTAAAAAAAGAATAACAATATTTTCATATAATTTTCATAAATATTAAAACCTTGTTTTTTATTATTCAAATGATTTATCCAAAATTATGCGAAATATATTTCTGTTCTACCTGTGCCAGATAGATACTTTATGTGTATCTTTTTATAAGTACTCTAAAACATACACAAGTAAAAACTATTGTGATAATCTAATATTAAAATGTTAATTTAGTTAATAATTAATACTTCTCCAGAACATAATTACTGTGAATTATCTTTTCGCACTAATTGATAAAACACTAAAATTTCACAAAACTTATTCAACATGTTACAGAGAAGTACTTTTTAATTTTTTTTATACAATTTATGCAAGTTTTGAAAATCCTATTTTTTAATAAATAGAAACATGCGAATAATGAATAATGAAACGTAAGTTATTCAAAATCATTTAAAATTAATACAAACTAAATTGACCAATCTATTTGTTATCCACCCGAATTATTTTGTTTTTTTGCGTCGTACAATTTAAAATGTAATATTTTCCTATATGCAAACTTCTTCTGTAAAAAGGAATAGCTTAAAAAGTTAAACCTTTATGTTTTTATAAAATTTGTTATGAAAACTGCCCAGTTTGGAGTACTAATATAATGATGTGTAACATTTATTTGATTAATTAAGATGCTTTAGCATATGTACCGTATTATTTCATACAATAAATTACGATATATATGTACAAAACTTTGCAATATATTATGTAAAATAAATCATGTTAATAAGAATAAAATAGTCTTCATTGTTTTTTCATTAAATTTATATATTTTAAAATCAAATCCAAATTAAATTGAAAAGGGTAACATTTGGAGGAAAACCTTCTACTCTGTAGCATTTGATTTATTTGAAGTTAAAATTGAAAGGAAAAATCATACGAGGCAATTGTGAGATTACTGCACCTGACTCGTGTAGTATAAATATTTAAGTGAATATTTAAGTACTTTAAAAAATAAGCAACAATTTTTTTGAAATTGTTTCAAAGTATAGAAATATCGATTAATTTTTCTTATATTAAATTGAAAATGGAAACTTATTGAATTATTTATTGAGTAAACAAACTTGTTGAAAAAATAAAATAAGCTTAATGTGTTCGCTTTTGATCTACTTTGATTCCTTTAATCCGTTTGATCCATTTATTTAAAAAAGCAGTATTAACAAATATGAACATTAAGTAAATCTCAGTGTTCTCAATTCTTATGGAAAAATAAATGATAAACTATTAAAAAACGAAAATGAAAAGAACGATTATCAAATAACAATATTTTTTAATTAAAAAATATTGAAAGGAAACCATAAAAAATCCAAACTCCAAAAAGGTCAAATATACCGAAAGAGTTACCAACAAACCAGAAATATTTATTACAGAAATAATTTAACATCCTAGTGTAGCATACATATATATACATATATATACACCATAAATATGGACATAGTAAGATTATCTGTGTGACTGACAGTACGGACACTATTTTTCTTTTATAATTAAATACTGTCATTTTACGAATAAAAACAGGCTGTTTGTAATACATGTGTCGCGCGTATTTTAGTATGTTTGCCTCTAATTAATTAGGTTGTAAAAAAAACTAAGTAAAATCTAACAATTTCAAGATAAAACATTATATCTATGAATTTGGAATATTATTAACATCACATTTAAATCATATGGAACAGAATTTAACACAAACTTGACTATATAAAAGCATTAACCGATGATGTTGGTAGATGTCCCAATTAAACTAAAAATGGAATAAAAACCGGAATATGCTAATATATATTTATAACTCATCAACAAATTAAATCCAAATGCTAAATCTAGACAGGCTTCAACGCATTACACATTACGTTTTTAGCTAAGCAGTAATTATTAACTAAATTAATTTATATAATAATTCATTGACTTATAAAACGGATATAAAAAGACCAAATGGAAATATTTAAATAACGAAAATAAAATGGCAAGCATTTAACTAAAATATTATAACTGCCTGTGGCCACTAATATATAGTGACTAATTCTAACTATTTCGGATTAAATATTTCAAATTTATCATTCCGACAATTAAGCAGATTTGACGGATATATATACATATACAGTTCCCACCCGTGATTCATCAAACAGGTTATCAATTGAACTATAAGGGCATTGAATAAATCATGATCATATATATCTGTTATGCTCATGAAATGTTGGAAATAAAGAAATGTTTTAAAAATGTCACTGAGAAATTTGATAACCTTTATACCATAACCACGGTCATTTACCTCAAGTGTTTGGCCTACAGGGAAATCATTTAATTAGTCTACTGAGGGAGTTACGTAATTTCTCAGTATTCCATACGTTATGAAGCAATTTTTTGAAGTAGATAGATAGTCTGTTATAATATGGTGCGTCACAATTTTTATCACCTATCTAAAAAAATAATTTGGTTTCTAAATAAAGAATGAATGCTTGAAATTGCTGCTTCTCTATGAGCAATATAAAGCACATCTAGTATTTAATATTTGCTTCCTATTTCCTATATTAAAAATTTCCAGATAGATTTATCCAAAACGAAATATCTGATTTAAAATTATATTGATATTTAAAAAAATAATTATTATTATATTCAAATTGAAAATTCAGTATTTTTAATTATTATGCTGGTGTACAAATTTGTTTAAGAAATACATTTTTATACACTTTTTTAAACATATATAGAATTTCAATAAATATTATTTCAACTGTGAATAGCTTTAAACTATGTACAATATACAGAGTACGTTAATACAGTTTATGAAATTTTTTTATCAAATAATAATAAATATCACGGTGATCCAACATTAATTTTATAATTATCAAAAAGTATTTAATAATTAATTAGCGAAAAGTATTTAATAATTAACAATAATAGTAATTAATAATATTAATAATAGTTATTAATAATTAACAATAATAGTAATTAATAATATTAATAATAGTTAATAATAATTAACAATGGCACCTTGATTAGATGGACAACACTATTTATGTCTGAGTGTAAGCATCGTATCGCCCAACAACTGAATCACAAACTTTCTTAATCAAATCGAGTGGAATTGCTGCAGCTTCTGTAGTAATCTTCTGTCTTAAATCATTAAGATTTAAGAATCTCTCTCGAGTAGTCCCATAAAAAAATCCAACGTTGATAGATCTCGCGATCGTGGGGGCCAGTCAAATGCCCTTCGACGACCAATCCAACATTTGAGGAATGTTTTATGAAGTAATTCTCTGCCAGATTAGCAGAAATGAAGTAGAACCCCGTATTGTTGCCAATAACAGGTTTCCATATCAACATGCTGAGGCGGAATGGGAATAACAGTATCTCGCAAAAGACTCAAGTAAGATTTGAAAGTTAAAACTTTCAACATAAAGGAAGAAAAAAAGGACCAATAATGCCATTATAGCAGATACCACTCCAGATCATAATGCAATATGCCTTCATTTCATGAGAATAAGTATGATGAGGATTAACTGTAGTACAATAGTAACAATTGTGTAGATTTACTATACCATTGATACACATCTTTGCTTTATCCGTCTATATTATTAATTGAATAAAAATAAGATCTTCGTAGTTATTGACTTTTAAAAATTTCGCAAAATTCAATTTGGCGATCTGGATCATCTTCCATTAAATCTTGAACCTTCATTGGGCGGTATGTCTTTAAATTGATATCATACAAAATGAGCCATGTTGAACCGTATGAAATCTCAAGTTCTTGACTTAATCTCCTCACAGATTTAGTAGGACTTTACATTATGGCATTTGCTAATAAATCTTTATTTTTTGGCGCGATATTGATTTTTGGTCTGCCAGCACCTTGTTTTTTCTGAACTGATCCTGAAACTTCTAATTTTTTAACAATCGAACATTTTAAGTTAAATTAGTATAATCACATCGTGTCTTAGGCCCATTTCTGTGAGTTCTATAATAGTATTTAATAATAGCAACTCTGTCGTTTATGTTCAATCGAAAATGTTCATTTCCTCTTATTGTAACAGCCATGACGGGAAAAAATTAATTCGTTTTAAATTCACTACACAGAAGCGGGATAATCTCGTTTAAACACATAAAATAATAATTTGCTTCGTTAAAAAAAATTAAAATAATTACTAATAAAATATAATTTAATTAACTAAATTTAATTAAATTTAACTAATTTCATTAAATTTGTAGGTAATTTTGGATCACCCTGTATACTGTATGTATGAAACACTTATGCTAACGTTTAGTATAAAATCCAAACTAACAGTATAAAAAATTGTGTATTAGATCTGTCGAAAAACAAATTTTCGATGAACTTTTTTTGGAGAAAAATCAAACGCTCTCTCAGAGATCTCTCAAAAGTAATCCCCTAGGAGTTACAATAGTTATTGCCCTAAGTAAGTGTTTTCTTTCCTATTTTTTCTAAACTAATAATTTCAATGTATCATCCGTAGTATATGTATAACCTGTAACTCTTTTATATATATATATATATACGTACAATATATAGAAGCAAAGGAAATTTTGGATCATGCAATATGCTTACATTGTCTTAATATAGAAAGCCTATATTAATCAATTACATACAACTGTTTGTAACACAAAGTTAGAATACAAGAGAACAACCTTTTAGAGGTAGGCCTATAATTTCTATATGCATTTTCAAATACATACATTTTAATATTCTTGTTTTTTAAAAATTCTGCTTTTGAGGAGTCATACAATTTATGAGTAAATTATACTCATATAATTATGTTTTCATTATATATATATATAGGCTATAATATTAACAACTCTGAAAATAACTATACCTAAATCTGGGCATAAATTTCAATGAGTTTTATTCTATAAGCTTAACAATATTACATATTGAATTACATCAAATTTTAAAATATCCAAACAAAATTGATTAATTCGTTAGTTGTATAAAAAGTACTGATATAGTAAATACAAGTTTAATTTCCACATATTTACGTTTTTATGTTCTTTATAAGTAGCCTATTTCGCATTGCTTGCTATTTGTAAATCATCCAGTTATTTTTATCGATTAATTCAATTTCTTATAAAAATAAACAAGCTGTTGGTTATCTTGGAATCAGTTTAAATCTATCCAGGTCTGAGCTAACAACAGCTCTACCTAGACCTACTATAGTCGAGGGATTGGCAACCTTACACTGGGGTGTTTTGACAGGCTGATAGTTATGTGCAGGTTCGAGCCCTTCCTAACATCCTGCAATTTGAACCCCCGATTTCTTACTGAGATCTTACCAAGATTTAAAAAGTCTTGCCAAGTTTTGGATCTCTCACTATTTATTTGTTACCCATATCTTAAATTTAAACTGTATCCAGATCGTATGCATGAAATTGAAGATGACACAGGATTCAAATTATTGGTCATAGAAATCAATTTTTTTCTGAAGATAAGGATGATCGAGGTAATAAATTCAAGTTTAAATTAATCAGTCAAACTTTCCCGTTCCTTGCTAGTTTATGCACAAGTTAATTTAAAAAATAACAAAGTCTGAACTTATTGTATACTATTAATCCTAAATATTAAACATTACCTATTAACAGTTTAAAATAATACAAAAGTTTCCTACATCAAAACTTCTCCGTGAACCAATAAAAGTGAATGAAGCATCATACACTCACTATACAGCAGTTTGACAAAGAAGAGAAAAGACACGAACTCAACTATGTAGATCCCCTTTCACAACATGCATAGGCGTCGCTAAGTGGTGGTGTAACGGTGGTATTCCTTTTATCTTGAAGAGGTCCGCAAAGGGTCTCAAGGACCTCCTCTCGCCCTGTTAACTATGTCCAACTCGGTTCACCCATATGCTCTATAATCCGGGTCACGAGTCGACAGCCTCTCGTTGTCATGTATATAGCTAGCGCCTCTGAGGTGAACAATATACAGCTCAATGATATGTAGGGCCTGTTCAAAGTTTAACTTTCAGTTTAGTTCATTACACACAGAGAGTGTGTGTGATTGAGGGTGAGAGAGGGTGAGAGGAAGAGAGGGAGAGAGTGAGAGAACTCTCTGAAGAAGAAGAAATCTATACACATATACGTATGTACAAACTATTCCTGCTGATATTATGTAAGGGACTCTATTTTCAATGAAGTTAACAACTATACTATATCCTTGTATAGGATTATAATTCTAATAGATCAATAAATAAAACAAATTATATTTAATATATAAAGAAGAAATCATTTGAAACGAATTGATTAGTTAACATTAATTTATTTCTATACTTTATTATGATAATAAAGAGCACTATTTGTGACTGATGCATTTGAAATATGGATTTTCTTTTTGCATTAGTTAGTGGAATATGATGCATGGTCAGCGCAAAAAGAATTCACCATTCTTGAAATGTTTTAAACAGAATGGTATTAAAACTTTTCTGAACTATAGATAGATACATTCTATAAATCAAAAGGATTTCAACTCTCCTTTAATATTGATGCTATTTTCATATTATTTTCCAATTTTCTACTACTGATTAGATTTTGCAACTTCAATAGAAATGTAAATTTGCAGAACATAATTTTTCACAATAATTCTTATCAACTCGGTCACTCATTAACTTCTCATCGGTATATAGCTATAAAAAGCAATACAGAATTTATTTTTATTACACATTTGAAGACAAATAATCAAAAACAAATATTCACAGTTGTCGCTTTTCTACAAGCTTATT
>JAUZND010027293.1:11667-23740 GCA_034780555.1 Coelogynopora nodosa
AATGTACAAGCTAAGCTTATTAATGTACAAGCTAAGCTTATTAATGTACAAGCTAAGCTTATTAATGTACAAGCTAAGCTTATTAATGTACAAGCTAAACTTATTAATGTACACGCTAAGCTTATTAATATACAAGCTAAGTTTAATACTATAAGCATTTTAAAAATCTGCAAGAATGACATGAAATTATCGCACAATAATTCAATTCGAGCACATAATACTATAAAAAAATTAAAAATGCGTAAAGCAAAGATTATTTCATATTATCTTAATTATAATGAAAGATATTGTATTTGTATGTGTGTATATACATATATGGTACATTTAATAGCTTGACGACATAATCAATGTCAAACAACTGACGTATTCGATCATGAGAGAGTTGTTAATTACTTTTTAGCAACAGAGAGTAAAGTTTGGACTTTGTAGCTTTTAACGTATTAGATACACGCAGGGATAAATTTGTTAAAAAAGGAACAAATGTGTAGGAAATGTCACTTACGGATCACGTTTAAGCAAGCTATCTAACAGTTATAAATAGTCAAAAATACTGTTTCAAATGAAGTGTGCATAAAAAGTGGGTTATTTTCGTTAATAACAGTAAACTGTACTGTAATACGTAGTTTTTAATAAAACTGACTTCATAGCATTTAAAATTCTTCGAAAATATATGATGTCATGGTTGGTGTATGTATGTTTTTATTGCAGCTAATGCCGTTTTAAAACAACCATCAAAGTAATGGAACACATAACTGACAAGGTGATCGTTGGATTTTAAAAGGGTTAATTATGTTGGCCGTAAAATTGATACAAAACTGTCATTAATATCTTTAATGGGAAATGATGGCCGAGCTGAAAGTCATGTTTAAAGTTTATTGTGTTCATTTAAAGTGCTTCATATCGAAATGATCTATATTTAGTTATGAAATATTTTTCACTATTTCAAATCTTGTCTTATATGAAGTTAAAAATATATTTATTACCAACATTTTCGTCGAAATTAAGACCCTGATCTCGGTAAAATAAATACAATAAATTATATTATAAAAATGTATTATTTTAAATTTGTCATATTAAACGAAATCAATTTAACTGCAGAATCATCCCGCAGTAAGTCCCCCCATATGATAAAAATAGAAAAGTCAAAACTATTAAAATCGTCCCGCCTGAGTTTCTTTAGCAAAAATTGTATTTTATTTTGAGTACCGCAACTTTTAATTAATTTTGGACGTAAAGGTCAGCTGCTCTCATATAATACCTATACACCCATACAGAGACTTTTATCTTCCGAAAAAGGGGTAAAATGGAAAGCCGTTCGTACCACAGAAATCTGCCGTTGGTTTTGGGGAAAGATAAGGAAGAGAAAATGGCTATAGGAGAGCCAGAGAGTTCCAGAAAGTGACTAAAGAGTTAGAGCAAGCGTGGAGGGGGGAAGTGAGAGAAGTGAGGACGACGAGTCGACGGGGTAAATGATGGGGTTCCTGTTTATTGAAGTCCGATTGCGCGAAGCTTCACTTAATGGCACCAAACAGACGATGCATCCCACACACTGCCTTCTGTGATGTATTCCGAAAGGACATTCGGACTTCCTTTTGTACAGTAGCTTATATATTGTATCACATCGGATCGGGTCTAATGACGGCTCTTTTCCCTATTTTTTTATAAACAATCTCACATTGCCTTGCCTTGCCTTGACCAGGATTCCCGAAGTATTTGTTGAATCCTTCTTCTTCTTCTTTTTCGCTCACTTTTCAATAATCAAATAAGAAATTAACATTGTTCTCAGATCTTCTTTTTACTTTACCTCTTGAGGTGACTAGGGTGTTGACAGAGGACTAATTTCCTCTAGTTCCCCTCTCTCTGCCCGATCTCAAATGGTATTATTTCGACCTCACAACTTTCTGCGTATCATGCAGTGTCAACGACAATATATCAATTGAATTGTTTAGTAACTCATTGACACATACCGTAGTATAATAGTTTAGTTCAACTATTTAGTTTTAAATAGTTGAATACTTTATAAGACAATTAGAAGTTTAGCCAATTTTTTATTAAATGATAAAAATAATCAGCGTGAATATGATTTAATTTAATATTCCATATGTATAGTTTAACATGATATCTTCCTAATGTTTTATCAATTAAATGTATAATTTAAGTTATAAAACGAAAATTGAAAGGGATTCACCAAGTGGTTATAATCTTAAAATAATTATACATTTTTTAATGAAAAAACATATTTTTAATTCATTTACTATTATTCAAAAGGGACTGTTTATTAATAGTAAATACTGTTTTCACATCTTTAATTCAACAATATAGTGCAACTGTTACAAATATATATATACTTCTGAAATGGATTGATATTATAAATGCGGGACACTATACTCTGCATAAACTGAATAGACATTCTTTAGACCAACCATAGCATCTAGCCAAGCAGTAAATTAGCTGTGCATAATATATATTACTATATAGAAAACTGTGGCATAAAAAATATCATTAATATTACGTGTATAACTGACATTTTCTGCATATAGGCCTATATCTGTAGTCATCAGGAGGCAAGCTTTCAACCCTTGTCAGCTGGTGCGCTCCGAACAGAAAATCAATTTAATATCGCACGTCGTAATTATATGTGTATATCTCAATATAGTTTGCACTGGGAGAATCTGTACGTTTTGTTTTAACGGGCAATGTCTCAAAATGAGAAAAGGAGGGCAGTCTGCACAAATGGAAAATAATATTAGTGTAGAACAAAATCAGTTGTAGCATTGTTTTTACCGCTGGTGGCAAAATTAGTATTTTTATCATGTTTTTTTTCAGTTTAAAGTTATAGAAATTAAGGTTAAGAATAAAATGTTCTCTGTTTTCGCATAGAAATTGGTCATTATTTCATGATAATCACAGGGAAATCTATCTGTTTCCTCATATAAATTGGTCATTATTTCATGATAATCACAGGGAAATCTATCTGTTTCCTCATAGAAATTGGTAATTATTTCATGATAATCACAAGGAATTCTTTCTGTTTCCTCATAGAAATTGGTAATTATTTCATGATAATCACAAGGAATTCTTTCTGTTTCCTCATAAAAATTGGTCATTATTTCATGATAATTACAAGAAATTCTCCCTGTTTTCTCATAGAAATTGGTCATTATTTCATGATAATCACAAGGAATTATCTCTGTTTCCTCATAGAAATTGGTCATTATTTCATGATAATCCCAAGGAATTCTCTCTGTTTCCTCATAGAAATCGGTCATTATTTCATGATAATCACAAGGAATTCTCTCTGTTTCCTCATAGAAATTGGTCATTATTTCATGATAATCACAAGGAATTCTCTCTGCTTCCTCATAGAAACGGGTCATTATTTCATGATATTCACACGGAATTCTAAAATAACCATATTTACAGTCGGAAGACGCAATCACATCTGAAAATGTCATTAAATTGTAAAGAAGTCAAACCTTATTTTATAAACCTGAACTGAAATGTAATTATCCATTTCAAGAATAACGATTTCTCAAGCGGTAGTATATTTAATTATTCAATTACCATTTTACAAACCGAGAAGTGGCCTAACTATTTAATTTCAACATTCTCCGCCCTGCGTTTTATACCAGTACGGTTGCACAGACTTCCTCCTTATGCGCAACACTTACTCTTTGCCGACGAGAAAAAGGAGGCGGATATCCTACACTAATTACCGAACAGAGAGTACCAGCACTGCCGCTCCCCCCCCAAGTACGTGGCTCGTTAGTGTAGCTGTTCAATACTAATTCATGTGAAGTAGCCAAACAAGACGAGAGAATGTATAACCCTTTAGAGGTGATGCCTCGTGACAATTGCCTCCTGGCCTCCTTCGTTCGCAAAAAATATTCGTACATGTCACTTTCAACTGTTTTGAGAACTACAGGTACCTGTGCTGTCTTTCTCAATTTATTTAGAGTCATTTATAGTTCAAGATTAGAAGTAATTCACTTTAAAGGTACTTTTTTTATACATTCTAAGGAAATCGGGCCCTTACAGATTAAATTTAAAACAAATATTAATAATTATATAATGTGTTGCAACAGCTTCCCTTTCAATCTAATTTTTTTTAAATAACTGAAAATGTTCCAAATGCTTTAGCAAGAAATCCATATAATTAATAAATACTGATATACTCTGTAAAACAGGAAGAAATTCTCCTAATAACAATTTAAAAGAGTTTGAAATGATACCCTTATAAACAATGCTCGCATTATCCGATTTCTGATAATAAACAATGCTCTATTTAAAACTGATGGCACTACTCCTATTTATTTATTATAACTGAGTTTTCTTAATAACCAATTTCGTATCAAGTGGAGTAGGATTTCGTATCAAGTGGAGTAGGATATATTTTTTCAATAATTAAAATTTTAAGCTGACACTTATTTTATACTGAAACGTATCCATAAATGGTAATGTGTGTTTATAAAAAATATATATTTGATTAATAAAACGTTATAGTATAGTATATATTAATTAGCTTTTTGCTAATAACATCATTAAAATAATATGCTACATTTCATTCAGAGCAACATAAGAAGAGCTTTGTTTCTTAATCTTTCTCATCTTCAAAAAGGTAAATATTTGAAAAGATCGTAGGGAACAAACAATAATATTGTAGTATTTAGCTATAATTGTTTCTATTCCAAAATATAAACATTTACATGTATATACTGGATAGTTTTGCCTGCATGCGAGTGTGTGAGAGATTTTATGAGGGTCCATAAACCATGAAAATAATTTAATTTTTTTTACAGATTAAAGGGGTAATTAAGAAACACATTTTTTTGAACATCTGTTTTGACACAATTATAAAGTTTAGTTATATATATATATATATTTTATTATTTCCGTCATGTTTGCAATTCCAATATATAAATTGAAAAAAAAAGTTTTTTGGTATGTAAACCTATATATATATTTTTTTATACAGAAATTTTTAAAAATAAGAAAATCGTAAACAACTTCTTAAATAAAATCTCTGTATAGTATTTTTTTATGTTAAAGGGTCTACATCTAAATGATCTAAAATGAATTCATTGAACTGGTGATGCAAATCTATTTCTATCATAATTATAAAAAATATATGAAAATATATAGGAAAAATGTGAAAAATATATATAAACAAATATAAAACATAATTATGAAAATATATTTTAATGATTTAATATTTAATTATTATAGTTAATTGTAGATATCTGCATATTTCATCGTCTACAATATTGTTATATTTTATTTTCCATATATGTACATATATTTACCATTTTCTATATATATTATCCGTATTTACAAATAGCAAGTGTCCATTAATATAAATGCATTCATTCTGCATTCTTATTAAATGGGTCAACATAAATAATGTTAAAAGGTTATTAATAATCGATTGTTAGGTTAATTAATTTTTTTAAACAATCTAACAATTAACAATTTAAAAATAACTGTAACGCCAGTAATTCTACTAATAATACTACTGTATGTGCTTAATTATAAAAAAATAATAACTACATCTTATCATGGGTCAGTGTCTGACAACCACACAACTGTTCGAACTTTGGTTGCATTTCACATGATTCTTACGAATAGTCGGGATACACACACATTTTTAATGTTTCTATTTTAAAAGGATTAAATAATATTACCGTTATAATTAAATTGTTAAAATCATTATTAAGTCCCAGACTTTATGGAAAAGTGTTGCCAATCGCTGCAGATTGTTTTGTAAACTGTTCTAAGAAACGGTGATGATTAACGGGGGCGTCTGAAGCTTTCCAGAAGTTGGTAAAGCAAAACTAAAAAATTGCTGCCCCAAATAGTAAAAAATTGTACGATGGTCAACCATTATGGACATTTATTCAAAATAGTACGGGACATTTATTTTACATGAATAGACGCAAATGATATATACGTCTAATATTAATATAATATAATAATATATATGTTATACTGAAAAAACACCACGAAATTTGCCTATAATCCTAAGCAGTCGTGATAATAAACTATCAAAATGAAAGATTAGTTTTGTGAATTTCAAATATGTACAAAAGTTTGACCAAAGATCATACTTCGAATCTGTAATAATCGTAATATAGAAAGGCATTAGTAAGGAATGCAAACAATGAGAAAAGGTTGAGCTATATTGCTTCAAACTGTACAACATTTACATAATAACATTTAGCAAATAATGTAAAACGATGCTCACTTTCATTGCAAACTGATTGGCAATGTCATTAAAGTGAATGTCATCATCAAGTTTTTGGTCTTACAAAAGATTAAATTCAGATAATAATATGTTCTTAATAATCATGTTCTTAATATGCTCTTAAGCCCTCGACTAAGGCAAGGACAATGTGATGTTTTTATTTGGTGATTTATAACTTTAAAAATATATATTTTGCAAATTCAAAATTTGTTCTTCATATACTAAAAGGTTGTCTTTTTTCCATTTACAGTAATCTCTGTAGTCACGATTGTTATAAAATATTAATAATTCCAACAAAAACTGTCCTTTTAAATTAGCTCTGCATTTGATACTTCAATGAAAATCATTTTTCTCACTTTAGAAACGCGTTTATTTATTTTTTCACTAAAGGAAAAAATGAAACAATCTAATTTGATTCATGTTCTGACACTGCACTATTGTTTTCTAAACTATAAAAGAGGTGAAAAGAAAGTTGAAAGTATACGTGTATATATGTTCCTTAATCATAAAGCACATATACTACGTAGTCGAATCATTATGCACTCATAAGCATGCAATAATTATTGATCACATGCTGTGTTTCCTTCTGTGTTTAATACAACTTATAGATACTTAAATACGTACTGAATATGAACCAAATTTGCCTTTGAAAAAAGGAAGGCTATTTATAGCGCACTCAAATTACACTCACAAACACTGTAATTTGAAAACGAATCAAATAGTTTTGGTTATTCTGCAAAATTATGCACTATAACCATTTTTAGTGAAATTAATAAAGATTATATTAAATTGTAGTAAATAGTAGAAATTTGTAAAAAGAAAAATTGAAAACATAGTTAGTTTAGATCGATAATTTACTTTAATTATTGTAATTTTTATTTTAGGGTAAAGTATTGTTTTTATTCGTATACAACTAATTTATTTAAAAACAGATTATTAAACGTTTGTAAAGCAGTTGTTAACTGGTTTATTGCACCTATAGATACTTGTTTTATATGTTTTATATGTAGTCCCAGAAAAACTTATTTCTATAATTGCCAATTGAATGGCAGCTTTGCGGAGAGTAATTTAACGTATAAATATTTTAATTCTACATTGATTTTAACTATTACACATTCCTAATAATTCATTTTAGCGCGTCGAATAGGTTAATTTAAATATAATAAATAATATATAAAAATGAACAGGGCCGATAAAAACTGTGTGATTCTGATTCACAATTTATGAAAATATCAAAAATATAAATAATATAATAATATATATATACAAAATATGCTAATAACGGAAATTAAAAGATACAAATTGTATTACAATTTTATTACAATTTTATGTTTAATTAACAGAAGAATAATTTGTTACAAAAAAATTACAGATTCAGACACACAGATAAAAGAGTATTATGAACAAGAATGTTGGTTATAAACCATAATTAACTAATTAAAATTAAAAAATCACGAAAAACACTGTAACCATTTCGATATATACATAAATTTGAATATATACAAACGTGTTGCATGACACAGGTTAAATAAGTGGGATAAAAACACAGGACTAGATTATGAATTCCATCTGTGAAATGTTGATTGTATAGGTTTGTGTTGGGATGTTTCTTTGGCCCCATATAGAAAGGTCTGAAAGGTTCTTGTAATAATCTACCTCTTGACTATGTAGAATGATTGACCGTTTGACCTAAGTTAGCGAGTAGTACCAGCGGTCTGCAACGCTATTAGCATATAATATTGGAATAATTTTTGACATCTCTGCCATGCAGAGAACCAAATTTCGATAATCTATCCAAAAATTAAAAATAGCTAGTTTAAAAACATGCCTGTGGTTTTGAGTCAGTATTGACCCCATGAGGATCCGACGGGGGGGGGAGTCAGAGATATTTATTAAAAAGCAGGAGAAAAAGCAGGACCAGAAATTTCAAATTACCAGGTGATGCGATGGAATGAGACCAAGTGAAATCGGTGTAGTCCAGTTTTATGTGTGTTGCTATTATATGGATTTAACAATTTAGAGAGCAAATAATAAAAAGAAGATTGTTATTTTTATGAAGTTGTTTTGGAAATGGACTTTTTTAATTGTATTTACACAATTTAGGAGATTAAAATAAAAAAAAAGAATTTTCTTCGAGTTTTTTTTATAAATATGTATTGAGCAGTGTTTTTATAAGCTTTGGTTACCACAGCGTATATTCATGGTATTGAATAATTTTATACAAAGTTTAATTGACATGGTTTATATAGGTGGGGAGAATTGTAGGTGGATGTAAGAATGTGAAGGATTTGATTCTAATTGAATAGAGGAAAAGTGTCATATTTCTTGAACAAGCTTTAAGTTAAATACAATTCTTAATTGAAACATATACATTGTATAAATAATGGTTTCCTGTATATTCACTTAATAATTTAGGACTTATAGAAATTATAAAAATCAGTTATGTTCACTTCCCGTTTTTGACGTGGTAGTTTATTATTTGGATGAAGAAGTTACGTAATATGTAGCATCGATTTACTTATATCACAAAAATACAATTGAAGGAGAATTATTATATGATAGGCTATTTAAGAAAATATCAAGTCATATGGTTTATTTTCATTCCATAAGACTGTTTTAGATTATCGGGGTCCGGTTGAATATGTTTGTAGAAATATTGTTATGTGATTCATCGATTTAAATTGATTAATTGCGGTCAGGTTTGTTGTGTCATTGTGGTCAGTTTTATATTCAAATAAATCATATTGTAATATCATCGAATCATATTACAATATATATATAATTTATAAATTATTTCAACTTCAATGTAACGATAATATATAAAATCAAATAAATAAGATAATTCAACAATTGATTAATTAATAAGATAATAATCATTTGTAGCAAGTTACTGAATATGATGTCGAACTTTTTCCACTGATGATTTGCTAATAGGTAGCTTATACATGTACTATATAATGGTAAATAAGCTTACTGATGGTTAATGCGTTTTTATTAAATTAGATCCTTTCATCGTTTTAAATATCATCATTATGTTTTGATAAGGATTTCATTTTCTAATTAAAATAATCCTAATTATGGTCAGCATTATTAAGAAACGGTTGAAAAGTTGAAAAGCCATTAGCTTGACAGAAAGGACAATGCCACTATTATGTAAAACATATTTTCAAACGAATCAATCCATATTTAAAAATATATTTATCGATTGGAACGATTTTCATTTTTGTATATAAGAAAAAAAAAGTACAAACATTTAAAAATAGCGGCAGATTCAAAAAATAATTTGTTTATAATTCCTGAAGATGTCTTGCAAGTTTTTAACTTTTAAAGCATAGTTCAGTTTTTGACAATAATTTAGATGAATAATACAACGAGATAGGTTTTCATAGGTCAATGTGTTCTTTATTAGCTTACCCTTTATTTATTTCTTAAGTTTACTTATAACGAAATGGCTTTACTATTATAATTCTAGTTCAAACAGAATTCTTTATAATATCAGATTTCATCCTAAATTATCTCGATATTATGAAATGGTTGTAATTGATGACTTATATTGAATAAATCAATAAATCCCTTTTTTCTAAAATTGTGAAACATCCTTTATACCTAATTATAATCATCAAAAATGTGCCCAGCAATTATCTCATATCAAAAATATAATTTCATCTATATCTATAGTAGGCTACAGCATAGCTACAAGTCGCTGTCGAATTGTATTATATACAGTATATATATATATATACAGTTATACACAGTCAGAACAATTGTCGCTAGTCTTTGATTACTTGAGGATTCCCCATCTTCATCCTGACAGAAAAAGCTCATAATCAACTCCCGAAGTTTATACTGTAGTGTAATTAAGCTAGGAGAGTTGTTAGTGTTTTCAAAATAAGTTGTTTCTGTCAAATCATGTTTATTTATTTCAGTAAAGTAATCTATAGTCAAGCTGACTTGTAGATTTTTTTAAATATTATATTTCTTTCAGTAGGGATTTAACGTCTTTCAAGATTAGTAAATTAATTAATTTAGTTAAAAAATTAATTTTTATTCATTACATTTATGATTTAGTTTGTTTCATAAATGTATATATTTAGATTTTCAATTTTAATTTTATTTACATCATATTACAATAAACGTTTAATAAGGACCACTAACAAAAGAGCTTTAAAAAAATAACTTTGAATTTACTTGAAATTATTGATAAGACCGATGAATATCATTTTTACAACATTTTGATAAGTATAAATTTAAAGTCAAATATATTTCAAAAACGTGTTTATACAATGCCCATAAAGTCGATCGCTCACCTATTTGAAAAAAGCTATGTTTTGAGAAAATATTTTATTTTAAATAAAATAATATCACCGATTCATGGCATTGAAGCGAAGTCCATATCAGGTCAATGTATAGGGATTCAAATGTGAATGTGTATAGTTGCTTGGATACCATGAAGTCAGTTAGTATGTCTGAATTTAAGTTTAGTGAAATCAGCTTATTTATCTGAAACAATATAATTATTATTGATAAAGGAACAATGAATGGTACTTATCTTAATGTAAGGATGTATTGTATTACAACGACAAATCTAGTGACACAAGTCTATGAATAACGCAACTAAATAATTACACACAGCTGTACTTTTACTCATTTGTTATCGAATTTGAAAGCATTGAGATTTTTGATGCACATGTGGTCGGTCTACTTTCTATAATGAGTTATAGTTACTTGTGGGATATGGAAGAAAAGTGGGTGTCGAAGGCCGTTTTTATTCACCCCCGAACTTAACGCGACGCGCCGAAGCGTGACTCAACGCCGCGCGGCGAAAATTTTTATTTTGGTTCTCACTAAGTGCGGCACGACGCGATGAAATACCATGTGCTATTATGTCTCTATTCAGATATGTATCTATCTATATGAACAGACCACGCACTATATCTGTTTAACTACTTCGGCCCGGTGTCACGTACAGATTGGGGAGATAAGTATGCAGGTAGCTATTGTTTGTTCACGACCAATGCATACAGTCTGTATTACTGAGGTTCCCTCTCTCACTCTTCCCAGTATGTGCAGGAACGTGTGTGTATGAATGATGTCTCATCACTTATTATAGTGTTTGTATTGAAATATTCATTTCGTTGCGCATCGTCGCTCAAAAAAGTTGAATAATTTCAACTTTAGTTTCGTCGCGCTTAGTGGAAATAGGCTCATTGAAATGTACGTAATCAACTTTATGCGACACGTCGCGTCGCGTTTGGTGTGAATAAGACTTTAGACGTAAGGGTTTATTTAAAAGATTTGGTTTACACGATGAAAATTATAGACATTATTATTTGAAAGAAATATTTATTTCACAAAATGCACTACCGCCATTGTTTTGTGAATCTCTCATCGTTTCTTTCTATTGCTTTATTACACAGATTGGATATAAACTTAGCATAGAAACCGATAATAGATTATATAATTATATGTAAATAAGGCATTAGAAATATATTATTGAACAACGTAATTTCGCATTAGTGGAAAATAGTATCGATTAATATTATTACGTAATATTTTCTGTACCATTGGGTCACTGTATTATATTATGATTTTTAAATAGGCGACATTTCGATCGGTTCCCAAAACAGCGATTTGTTTAAGTCTTTATGAATCAAAATAGCCCTTTTTATAATAACAAGTGATCCTTCTGTATCTTTAAATATGGATAATTTGGTAATTTAATAACACATATTATTATGGAACCCCTTACACTCATTAAAACCCAAATTATGTGTATCGCCCGTAACCAGAGAATCCTTGCAAATAATCCATCATACTGTGATAACATCAAAC
>JAUZND010027304.1:0-23730 GCA_034780555.1 Coelogynopora nodosa
ATCAAAATGATCCTTGGATCATCAGCTTTCTGAAAATGTATAATAACCTTGGTTGCTCGAAATGGTACCAATGAGTCAAAATATGGTGATTGGCAGAAGGACTATAATGTCTTCATGATAGTTTGCGACAAAATATATTCCGCAATGTAAAACTATTTCTGTCATTATTAAGTTGACCTTCGGCAGCAAGGAGACATGTACACAGTTAATCATAAAATAGCAGTTGGCTTAAAGATAACTTACATATTACTAATTGCGTATGGGCAACCGCCACACCTCCCCCACACCGCATAGGCTACTCACCAAAGTTGATATTGAGTGCAATCTTCTTCTTAGTCGCCTCATTGGTAAGCACATCTTTGAGGATCGATATGGTCGACAGATTGTCCGACCGGAACGTGGCCTCCCCCTTCCGGTAGCAGCACTCGAGTTGGGTTTGGAGAAAAGTGGACTCATAGAGCAAGATGGCACTGGGCGGTCCCCCCTCTTTGACACTGGTGGGGGCCGGTCGCTCGGGGGTCTCGGGCAGGCAGAACACCACCCAGGAGTGCATCTCGGCGAGGCTGAAGGGCCCTGTGAGCCGCAGAACGTTGAGGGGCCTGGGAGAGTGGAATCAGGGGTCACGACAATGATCAGACATCGTGTCGAATAGTGGTCATGACAAGCGAAAATCATCATTAGAAATAACCATCGTATATTGAAAAATAATTTCGAAGTGAAACTGTAAAGAAATATATCCATCACTGAATCACATTAAACTTATTACATTTAAATTAATACATTTTAACTAATTTTAACTAATTATAATAAATACATTTTATGAAATAATGTATACTTCTTATTAATAGAAAATGAAAGTATTACGTTGACAAATTTGATAAGCGTTGGTAGACATACCTTTCCTCATCAAATACATGTGTTCTCCGATGAAGGGAAAGCGGTTTCACTGGAAACTGTCGAATCTGACAGACCTTTGGTTGCATTCGTGGAGTAACGTAGACTTGCAGAGTGCCATACTGACCTTCGATACTGCGTATTTTAATTTCAAGACGAGTTGTATTAGCTTGACAGCGATAAGTTGCCAGAAGAAAGTTTCCCTCCTGGAAACAATAGATCAAAAATAAAATATGTTTACAGTAAAGTTATCACTTAAAATAGTACATCAAGATCCGTTAGTGGCCCTATAAGGAGTGCAATAAACTATTAAAATATATTAAATTAATTATTATGTATTAAACATTAATTTTACTTAAATATACAAAATGTTTCTATAATCTGAATTAAAAACATATATAGGTTAACGCTGATATAAAATACAAAACAAATTAAAAAATGTAAAACTGTAATTTTCAAAACAATTATTTTAATTTTCCAAGATCCGACCATTAAATTTATAATTTCAAGTCTTTTATAAACTGTTATAATGTAATGTACTATAATAAAATAATATACAAATGTAAAAATTAAAATAATTACCAACAAGAAAAAGAGTGAATTACATACAAGTCTTGTGAAATAATATTATGTCGGAGAAATAAACATAATATAAGCAGCACAAAATCGATTGGAAATAGTTGAACATACAAATAGAATAAAATAATTCCCTTTAGCCTAGTGCAGTAAAATCGAAAATTTCAAAAGCGTAACGAAGCCTTTTAAAATGATTTTAATAAAAAATGTTAATATACCAGATAAGTGTATTAAAGTGAAATAACATCTTAATGCGTTAAATTATTGATTTAATGCTCGAATACAACAATAAAAACTCTTAGATTGATTACGAACACCAAAATGAGTTCATAATTAAAAAGTCAATTTTTTAACCTTTTGATTATAGATATTTTTAAAATTAGAATTTACTTCAATAAATATATAATATATGTTATGATAATTATTGTCCATTTAATAATTTATAAAATTATTTTAATATTTTATTTAAATGTATAAACTCATTTAAATTTAAAATAAAACAGTTTGTGCATTACATGTTGTAATATTGTATTTCACTGATAACGATGACGTGAGGTCCCTAAAAAAAGTCACAATAATTTTTTTTCTAACATTATTGTTCTTTGAATTAATTGTCAGCAAACGACACAAACAACAGTAAACAAGGTGCTCATCGGCCTACCTCCGGCTTGCACTGACTGTAGCTGACAACGGCCGAGTTCTTGTCAACATCCAGAAGATCCACGGGCACATCGCTCTGCACCAGCACATTGTCGATCGAGGCCTGACACTCGAGGCAAACCATGTATGCGGCCTCCTCCGGGTTGAGCTGAAAGCGGTCCTGGATGTGGAACAGGGGGACCGAGGAGATGGCCGTCTCCGACTGGGAAGCTGCCTGGTATTGGTCGCGGCCGCGAGACACCTTGTCCTGCAGGGCCTCTACCTCTTTCCTTTTTTGGTGTGATAAATATGTGGTGTGTGGAGTTACGTATTTCGTGGTTTTAGAGAGCATAGAATTTAGACCGAGCAGAAGGACCCTCCACACTCCACCATCCGTTATTACGTATCCCAAAATATAAATCACAAATTAGTATTAATTTTTTCTTATAATACATTGTAATATAACCCAATTGCCACAATGTCAAATTTGGGAGTTCCATTTTGTAAATGATAAAGTGGTCAAGGGTGTCAGAAATATTCGACCACTCATATATAAAATTATTGCTGTGTTGATGTTAATATATTTATTCATGTAGATATATACAGGGACCGATTTTAATGATTATGTAGGGTATTTCAACCAAATTAATTATTTTGATGATGCTATTGGTAAAGTTATCAGGGGTGCGCTATTGGCAGTAATCGTTAACTCAAATACATTATATTTGTTTTTCAACTGTCATACTATACATTGATGGACTTTCGAGAAAACGGAAGATTTTAAGAATCTTTAGCCAACTTCTAAATAAGACTAAATACTATTATATCACAAACAAACAGCTACTAGCACGTTAATCCATTGTATCAAAATGTCTAGAATTATTATATTTTAGGGTTATTCAATGTATATATTACTATTTATAAGACGTAAATAGATTGAATTTGTTTAAATAATAATCGGTGAAATAATTTCTGCAAGCAGACACATACATACACACACATACATTATACACACTAGCTGGTTAGAGTGGACAACACATTTAAAAAGGCTCCTCCGGTTTAATATAAAAATGATTACCAGACTCACTTAAGTTCGGCAGTCTTGTTGGTCATACTCTCGTGCATAAGGACGTCACCTTCGGAACCAATTCCTTTCGTCAGAGGTTCACTCGTAAGACCAAAAATCCATCCTGAAATACAAGGTAACCAAACAGTTGAAAAATAGCAAACTTCACAACCATTGGTCATTGAGGTGTTCGTGTTGATTAAGCATGATTGATCATTCTTTGAAATGGACGTTATTAAAAATTATGTTAAAAAAAAATCTCATCTTATTTTTATCGAAACATATTTAATCACTAACCTTCACAAATAATAGTAAAACTTCTGAAAAGATGCTTCAGTTAAGAGAAAATAATATTTTACTTTATTGGTATAAAGCGTTTTTTCAAAATTTATTGATTTTTAGAAAATGTTATATTTTAAAATAGTGGCTGTTAACTCCTATAAGCTTAGCAATATAGTAATTCAATAATCTCAACAATAATAAACCTAATAATATTGTTTACAATGCAACAGTAACAGTTAATGATAGTTAACAATTAACTATAATAATGATAGTTAACGACAGTAATAATAGTTAACAGTTAATGATATTAAGTTTATGCTTTCGGTTGGGCTAGATACCAAAAATAATTATGGTAAATTTACAGTTATATAAAAATGTGCCACATGTTTTTTGTTTTTTAAAGTAAAAAAACACACAATATATATTTTGCTAGCATCATGATTGCAAATCGTAGTTTTGGCTACCTAAATCATAGTAGGGCCTAGCAGTAGTCCAAGGTAAAAAAATTATAACTATGCCAAAATCGTAGAAGTACACAGTTCTATCAGACACCAATCCACAAGATGACTTCGTTTTCACACCTTTATGGAAAGCGACTGTTCTTAACATTTCACGCATGAGCTATATCAAATGTTTGCTTACGAGAACTCCATACTCGAACTATACACTGCCACTTTTGTCAGTATAGACATCTAATGGTTAGGTATGGTTGTGAATTCAGCATTAGAGATCTTATTACCTTCTCTATACTCTCTTCAACTAAGATGACAGCTTGCCCAGAATGTGGGAATCAGTGCATTGTCACTGGAAGGTGAACATTAAAATACCACATACTCAAACCCCCCTTTAGCTTCTTCGAGGAGCGGTCCTATGATTAATCCACAGGATTGTTCCCTTTCCTCGGGAAGCGATCCTACATTTAGAATCGAAGCTATAATATAAGTTATAGTAGATCACGGTGCAAACAAATACTTGAATAGTTTAGCAGAGATACTTACTGTAGATAGCTGCTATGAAAGATGCATGGGATGGACTCAGTAGAGCAACGTTGTTCAACATATACCATCAACCAGTATAACACGCGGCAGAAAATGTTGCTTTTTAATGGAGGAAAAGTTTTCTTTTGAAAACAATATAAAATGCCAGTTCGAAATAAATTAGATTAATATTATTTGGTTAAAACAAATATAAGTTTCTTAATGTAAGGGTAGAGATTGAGGTTATTAATTAAAACAATTTATCTTCTATATCAGACCCAGCATAATATTTTCCAAATATTTATATATCATCTCACCTGCATATGAGGAACAGACTATCTCCGGGTAACTAGCATGACTCACGATTCCACCTTGTACTGCTGTCACACATTCGTTGCATGTCTAACAGTAAAATAATAATAATAACAAGTTTAAATTTGACTATGTTTATTATTAGAAAACGATATAAAATAGAAAATATACGCATTAATAACTTCTTTACAACTTAAAATCAAACAAGATTTGGCAAGGGTTATATGGAATCGTATATAAGAATATCTAAGGCTCGTTAAACTTGCAACATCATGGTTTAATTCTTTACGATATGGGCATGGTCATCGAAAGATATAGTATATGGAGACTATTTCCGGATTAATTATTTAAAATATTGCTACCAATAAAGTTATACGTTCTGTTAAAAAATAATAGCGAGGTTATTATATACTCTATAAATAGATCAATCTAAGGGACTTATATTTTCTATATTTAGTGTCAGTTATTTAGTATAACAAATTCACATATTGAATATATCACCTTAACATGTCCTGACTCAATAATTAAAAGTATTGTAACAGTTAGCTAATACTAATCTACTATTATTTTAATGCTATTAAAAAAATTAAGTAATTTTTAAATGATGATTAGAATTTATCTATAAGATCATAAAAAATCATATCATATAATATTACAAAAACCGAATAATTTTTTTTTAAATTGCACAATAAGTAACAAAAAACAATTTTGACGAAAATGTTCCCTACCGTATTGTACTTAAGTTGCGGTTCATCGGTATCATTAAATATGTAAACCTCAACACTGCCATCATCCCTTCCGACGATCAAGTCCCGTACACCATCCCCGGTGATATCATAGGTATCCAGTGACATAATTCCACCCAAACCACGGTCATTCATCACCTCCCAACGGTGAATTGGATTCTCGCTAAAAAAGCACAGACAAAATTGCATGACAAGTCAAGATAAGAGACCCGATTAAGTACAGTAACAACGTACCTGTTAATCTGAACTAATCCAATTTTACCATCACTGGTACCATATAATACATCCTCCCCGTTTTCTCCTCCGTCGTTTGCGTGCATTGTGAGCACTGTAGGCGGTCCAGGAACCTCTAACTCATAGCGAAGAGTAGATCCCTGTAAAAGAAATAGTTGTACTGTAGTGAATAATTCTAGGAGGACTTTGTGAAGGTCGCCCGCATAGCATCGATAACAAACACATGTTAGAGAATGTATACGACAAGGTAATGCTGAAGAAACGTTTTATTAATTAAAATGCATGAATTTAGTTAGAAAATAAATATGATATAAATCGATATTAAATAGAGGTAGGCCGTACAATGAGTTTATTTTACATTGGTCACAATGTATTTCGAAAATATACAGAGAATACGACTCTCCAAGAACGCCTTGTAACTAGTCTGAAACATTTTTGGCAAGGATTGCACTTTTTCATATTAAATGGACATCATAGAAATATAAGTATAACTACCAACGAACAGTTACATATCTCATAAATATTGATACAAAGTTTTTTCAACATTACCCCTTACATACAAAAAGTCAATTTCATGGTGTCTTTTAACTGAATGGAAAATTGTCACATATATTTTTTAATATTTTATAAAAGAGATCACCTGAAGAACCCGTAGTACACGATCTTGGCAAGCTAAAACAGGAGTCGGTGTTTCTACTTTGTGTATTGGAAGGCAGACTATATCGTTAATATGGTCCGGAGAGAGAAAGTAATTCTTGTCCTCTAAATTTGTGTAGTGTTGGTAGCTCGACTTACCACAGACAAATAAGTCGGCACCTTCCACATATCTAAACAATAGAATAAATATTTAGCAAATAAAGTAGTTGCATGAAATATTTAAACCATTAAAAAAAGTTAAAATCAATGTTTTAAGAACAGAAAATTTGTACTGAAAATTAAAAAATTTGAAATTTATTACAACATTTATTAGTTATATTACCAAAATACGAGTATTTAATATTTGATTTTACATATTAAACTGTGCGAAATAATGAAAAAATTAATTAGTAATAGTAAAATAAAATGTTAAATAAAGTAAATAAAATGATTAACTGTAGACAATAGTAGAGCATTAACAATATTTTCTAAATGTATCTCACCAACATAAAACAGTACAAACATAATTTACAATAAAACTTATATCAGATGTTGAATTTGAAAAATAATTAAAATCAAAATGTTAAACAGTTTATAAAGAAACATACAAATTCAATAACTATAATACTCCATAAAAAACAAATAATAACAATACAAATGACAGGACAAGATCACTTACAGTGACTTTACTGATTCCGTCATGTTGGTATCAAACTGAAGGAATTGCTTCCCTTTCTTAGTGAATCCACGAATATTTGAGCCAGAAGAAAGAAAAATTTTCTCCCGAATTTGACCCACCGCGCCACCAAGGGCTACTCGGGTTATTGCCGTACCAGTGGGTGTTTTAAAAATAGCCTATAGAGTAAATATCCTTTCATAAATAAGCAAAATAAACAAAAACTCAATTTGCAATGTAAAATAAAAAGTGGCATATAAAAAAACGTCTGCAAAGAGTGAAATATGCACATTTTAAATGAGTTAAAAAATTTGTCAGAGCTGACAACCACAATCAATAATGGTAAACAGTAAATATATAATGATACTATACAGTAAAAACTATATATGTCATGATTTAGAAATAAAAAAATACCACATGAAATTTTAAAAGCAAAATTAATTTATATTTACAAAAAATGATATGCATTTTTGTATTCTAAGCTCATAAATAAAGCCTATACGATCCAAGGATACGATATGATTAGATAAAGGAAAACATTCCACTTTTTCATTTAAAATTAATTAATATTAATATTAAAGTGTCATATACATTAATATGGTATATATAAATATAGGATTCTATGTTAGAAACTGTAATCAATTTACCTGTTTATTACTATGTTTAAAAAATATTATCCAAAATCATGATTGTGAAAATTGCTTTTCACAATCATTTTAAAGTAATAAAAAAATTATATATTGACAAACTTAGTATGGATATTACCTTTGCTTGAGCATGCTTAATGCCCAGAACTTGAACAATGCCTTCATTATCCCCAACAATAATGTTTTGAGTTCCTCCAGAAAGTGGTAAAAGTTTCAAACAACTTGGATTGGTAATACCCACCTTTCAAAATAATGAAATATTGAAGTTGTTAGAAGTAAAATATTCATAAAAATATGATCAACACTAACCTGGAGGTAGTCCACTTTAGATAATGTAAGTTCCATCATTTTTCAAAAATATTTCTTGCTGTAACTTAAAGACATTGCATGAAATATAACAACAATTTTTAATAATTTTCAATATAACAAGATGAACTTAGGTCAAAAACATCATTAAAAATCAAATTTAATCATATGAGTCAACATTAATGTTTAACTATAGAAACTGTGAGATGTGCATTTTTGCATAGAATGAGATAAATAAAGCATTCATTGTAAATTTATAATTATAAAAGACAATTTATGCAAAATATAAAGTTTTGCTTTTATAGAATAGACAAAAGGATAGCATAAAGGTTCAGTTCTGTTTTCATTTTTGAAAATGTGTATCCCATAATGTTTAGAATGCCTTAATTATTTTATGGTAACATACTTACATAAACATATAGACTACATTTAAATATAAATAAGTTTCATTTTTTAAATATAAATAGACAAACGGGGTACACTAGAATTACTAAAGATACTAACATCTAAAAACACAAAAAAAATTAATTATTGATTCTTAGTGTTATTGTTGAGTTTTTAGAAGGACACAAAAGGACTCTAATTAAAACACAAATGAAACATTTAAAATTAACATGAATGTAGAAACAATTATACTGTTCAATTTATTAACATATTTTTACATTTTTAATAGTGTATTTATATTATTGTCAATTGCATATTGTATATTATCTAAAAGAAGAAGTAGAAGCAAGTAGAGAGAAGTCATTATCATGATTGATCAAACCTATAATTCTCTTAGCAGGCCATCATGAATTTTTTAATAGCATTATGCACATGATGGTAACTATCTCTATCAATAACCTTCAATTGTGTGGATGCTTTTCATGCAACTTCAACTGAACACCAGAATGAGAATCTCACATTATATTGCAGTTGTCCTGCAATCAGTACTGCAAGCAGTGTATTAGAATCCAAAATATTATCATTGAGAACTCCACAAATCACATCTGTCACTGTAAACTATTCACCATAACTACAGTGGGCTCCGCTTAATATGTCCACCTCAGGACTGCAGCAAATGGTTGTATTAAGAGAATGGTTGTAATAAGCAGAACACTAAATTTTGTGCTTACAAAAGGTTTTGGTGTGAGGTCTGATCTTGCCTTGCCCATCGTAACACAGCAACACCAGCTAGCTAGCACAGTAAAAACGAACAAAGAACAGAACAACAGTTAATTTATGTAACAAGCGCAGCGCAGAGGTTAGCATATATGTACAAAGGGATAGGCAGAGGTAAGCGTCCAATTAGCATACAAGAAACAAATTGATCGATACATACACTAAAACGGTGACAATCGCCAGCAGGTCAGACAGGAGTGGCGAGAGGCAAACTAGACTCCTGGTCATCATTAAAAATTAATAGTAGTTGAGAAAGCTTCTTCGCAGTTAAAATTAATTTGACATCAGCAGAAAAGTGGTCGTTTTTAACCGATCGAGTAGTCGGAATAACCGGAAATTTTATGTGTATGTTAATATGGCACAAATTCGGGACTGATAATAATGGTCATGTTAACCAATTGGTCATATTAATAGGTGGACATGTATTAAGCGTAGCCCACTGTATCTCCACAATTATAGTAAGGTGAATCATAGACATAATTATTTATAAAATATAAGATATATATATCATAGATATAGATATATATTATAGATGTAGTAAAAAAAATGCAACTTATAACAGACTTAAAATATAAACCTTTCAATTTAACATATTATTAATAAAACACATAAAATTAAATTATAAATAGTTATTTATATTTTGATATAAAGTACAATAATTAATATTATTATAATAGCATTATAAGCAAAGCAATAACAAAGTATACAGATAGTCTTCAAAAATTTTATAAGCTGAAAAGGTATGTAAAAAACTGTAGAATTATATTTCATTGCATTTAAAATGTAAAATGTATAGGTAATACATATTTAGAAACAAATTATAATATTGTACATATTTTTTGATCAAACAAAAATATATTATTCCATTTGCCTTAAATATTGACAACACATAAACATTTTAAATATTTAATATTACTGATTTTTTAGAAAATATACAATTTTGTACATAAATGAAGGAATTTAAAGAAGTGTGAACACCCTGTAATTTCTAAAATTAGAGATAATTAAAAAAGATATGCCCTTCACCCCTCAATGCCTCAAATATTATAGTTGGAAATATGTAAGGCCTGCTCAGGATATGGAGTATAACTAACATACAAATAGTATATAACCTTTACATAACCATATTAAATGTTTTTTCAAACTCTTATGTGCACATTTTAAAAATTACTATTTTTGTAACTATTTCTAATTTCTACAATGTAATTTAAAATGTTTTCTATCTATATTTAAAAAACACACATTGAATATAAACTGTGTACATCAGACACAATATAAAAATATTAAATATCAAAATTATGAATGTAGTGAAAAATTAAAAATATTGGAATATTATGGTTCATTAAAAAACCTTTTATATATTGGGCTGTCTGGGCTGGAAATGACAAATTCAGTATAACAGTACTTATGTAATGTGATAAGTGTATGAAATATGTATATGTGTATATGAGTATTAATACATATATAGATAGAGGAGAAATACATAATAATTAAACAGTTAATAATAATATATTAAAAATATATATTTAATCAGAAAATGTCATAAACATTACAATAATAAAAATCTTTAAAACTGATAAAACAATTATTTAAAATGTTTATTACTCATTAAGTGTGATCATTATCTTTTAATCATCATTTATCATATATAAGGAAAAAAACTTATTTTTTCAAATAACATTTGAACAAAAAATATTTTAAAATTCTGTTCATTTATGTAGTGATCAGTTTTCGATAAGCATTCAAATGGTATAAACCATTTTGTTGTAGGTAGTATAGTTACCGAGATATAATTGTCACACAATGTTCTACTCATACAGACATAATTATGTCTATGACTATAAATATAATGGACATTATATTTATAAGGACAATATATATATATTTATAATACTATTAGCCAATGGATTTATTTATTTTAATGGACATCAACATATTTAAGATAATATTTAAATGTATTTTGTTATCAATGTTTTTGAACTGATTTCAAAACGTTTAAAATCTGTGTGGTACTATAGTTAATTATATTATTAATTTATTATATTACGAGACGTTTTGTATAATTATAATAAATATGATAACAGCAAAATGTTGAAAATGCATTAATATATTATTTCGGAGTTTTTTCATTGTTTTATAATACCTTAATTAAAAATGAAAAACACTAGGACATATAAATAAACCTAGTGCAATAAACGGGAAGTTTCAAAATATGTACTGTATTCGTATAAATTTAGTCAGCAACCTCTAAATATAAAAAAGAATGTTAAATTATTTTGTTATTAATATAATTCTAATAAAAATGATATTATTTTGTCCTACATTATAATAAAGAGAATTAATTGAAAACTAGTATGACTCGTTTTGGAACCTGGGATGATGTACTAAAACCTATTCAAAAGTAGTGCGTTACCAGTAGTAATTGTAAATAATTATTTCTATAATGTCTGTTTAAACGATTTATTTATAAAATATGCTAAAATGAAGCAGTCTTATAATTTTAAAATGTATCCATTTTTTCTTAATTTTTATAGTGTATATGGGATATTTTTACAATTTTTTACAATGTATTTACAATTTATTTTTACAATGTGGTATTATACGATTTAAATTGAATATATAAACTGTATATTGTGGTTTATTACTAAATATAAGCCAAAAAGTATTTTTGCATGAATTGCATTTTCGCTTGTAAGTCACCTCTGCACAAAGTCAGCCCCATCTCTTCCTAACCTTACTCATGACTTACAACTACTTAATCAATCCATGGAAACAGACATATTTACATCAAGCTATCATCTTATATAAAGCAATTTTTAATGTAATATATTTGCCCTCGATTTTATAGCGGACGAATCAGATCATTGATATAAACATTTATATTAAATGTATGAGTATATGTATATGTAGAGACGTGAATAGATATAGCTCGTAAAAGAAATATAAATAATTATGTTGGATAATATGTGGATGCAAGATATATGTGGATATACGTGCCTACATTAATATGTACAATGTAATGATACGTCAAAATATGTTTGTATATGTATTAATATGTGTGCATATTTGTTTGGATATGTACATATATTTACATGTGAAATAAATAATTTACACATAATTATACATTTCCACAGTAATCTCTATTTATATATATATAAATATTTCGACAAATCCATACATTTAACCAGTCAATTAGGCGGCGAATTTTACGAAGGCCATTATATTATAATATGAATTTTAATATAATTTGACATATATAATACCTCATTGAGCTGAATAGCATCGATACGGAATAAGATCGACAATTCAAAATAAACAAAATAATTGTGTAAGAAACATTTGGCATTAGTTGGAATTATACATAAACAGAATATGATCCATGCGAAGTAGCTGTTAAAGGGAATAACATATATATTGATAATACTAATAATTATATTCTAATCGATACTAAAATTGTACATGTTAGAATGTTTTATAGAAATGGCTTACTTTTCCATTGGTTTAATACCTTTTTATACACCGGCCATTCCTCATGACGTTCTGCCAAAAAAATGTTTGCGAAAGCGGTCGCTTTAATTGCTATCATGGAGAAACATTTTAACTGGAAGTTAGGGAATACATCTTTAAAGTATGTAGACAATACAGCGTTTGAAAAGGTGAAAATAGACTGAAAAATAACACTTATAAAACATGAGTGTGCATGGAAAAGTAGCCTTTTTTAAAGGTATATCGTCGCCATAAGGCTTAATTAAACATTTCCCATAATAAATAAATGCATTAAAAATAAATACGATGGCATAATTTTAGTTAAAGAAAATTGTAACTTTTTAGTTTTTGAATTTTGAATGAATTATTTGAATTACGCTTCAATATACTATGCTTATTATACTATTGACATTCTTAACCGTATGGCTATTTAATTGGTGTTTATGAGTAGCTATAGTAGGAAGACTAATAATTCTACATTTTTTTGTCTGACGAAATGATGAATTATCCATTTCAACATATTGTACGATAGGACATTATGATCTAGATTTTTTATGTGAGCATTGTAATTTTTTATATCTGTCCCCGTTACCCGCTATCTTTTCTACTCGCTGACATTTACTGTATACTATATATACAGTCCGTATGCCTATACGGTCGTATTACACAACGCTTGCTAAGACTAAATTTCACAAACTAGTGCTAACTCATATTACAGAACGCAGACAAACTTAGCACCCCGTGCTAACTTTCCAAAATATTTACCCCTGGGTATTGTCAGTACCAAACACTAATTTTAGTACACCATAAAATATAATTAATATATGTTTTTGTGTACGCAATTGTATTTTTTCAAGGATTGACTGATTTGGTCTATATTTAAAAGTATGTATATAAACAATATATTTATTGTATAAAGTGTCGCAAAAAATATCCGATAAATAAATTTTTATAGGATATTAAATTATTATAGCATATAAAACTGAAGTCAGGGAATACTTTATAGTAGGCTAGTCCCTTACTGAAGTATTTATTATAGTTTGCAAACGTTGTTTCTTTCGTTTATATTTATTTAACAGTAAAATATTAATAATGAATATTTCATTATTTTCCGGATTATGCGTTGCTTGAAAAAATATATTACTGTGTAAGAGACTGCGGGAATCGTCCTGTGTACAGTTTAGGCACGTATGGTTCATAGGTGCTATTTAGTATAGAAAAGATAAGAATGTAATATATCAGTTCTTTATATGCCGTACATATTTTAAACAATTATCCGGATTAGACGCGTTAGGCACTCACCACTTAGCAATGTCACCGTTATTGCTGAACGATTAGTTATAATCATGTAACATAAAATTAATTAATGATATTTATAAATTTGGCATTGCCACAATCCAAAATAAACAGCCATCATTGTACTAGTAATGACCATATGACTTTGGCATATGGTGATTATCGCTGAAAAATCGCTGTTTTGGCCAAAATTCTGACAAATGAGGACATCATTTTTTTTATTTGTCACTATACTATTCGAAGAATTTGACTTCTCACTCGTAAATAATTAGGTGTCGTCTGATGTAGATCTAAAAATACTTTCATTATATTTCGTATTGAACTAGTAATGACCATATGACTTTGGCAGACGTCAATGAACAACACCTGCATCACATTTTGTAGCCAAATAGGACTAGCTTATACAGCGGATTGATATCTTGGTGGAGTGCCAACCAAAATATGGCTCCACAGATTCATCAATAGAAACTTCCTTGGCAAAAAACACCAAATTGTCGAAGATTGGTGTTAATCAAATCGTAAAACAGTTTTACTTTCGCGACCTTCAAAGCTTGTAAGTTTGTATTGTCAGTGAGATGAACTCATTTTTTAATGAGTAGAAAGCTGTGTTGTGTGTCATATACCAACGGGCATTGAATTGGCGAAGTCTTCATTTGTGGACCAGTAATGTCTTTCTGAAGGGAGGGCCACATACCCATAATGTTTTATACCAATAAAACATTGCGTTTCTTGGCGAGTCGTAGTGAAGTTGTGAAGATTCTTGTCGTTCTGAGCCTACTGGTTTTTCCTCCACGATCAAATCCAAAATCTGATGTAATATTTTCGATCATAATTGCTATCTATTATAATGTAGGCAATGCGATAAAAATGCCATTTATAATGTAATGTATACATATATAAGGCAACAAATTCATCTAAAATGTATGTAGGCATGAAAATATATTTAAAAAGTTATTTATACTGCCCAAAATCAAATACAGCAATGTAGGCAATGTAGAATGAATGGCAAAAATCATGATTCGATAGAAAATAACGCAAATATATTTTTTTAAATGTATTTTAATATTTTTTCAAAATTTCGGGCAATTTGCTGGTCAAAATATTTTTATGGCCAAACAATATTAAGCCTGGAAAATCTCTGTTTTTACCAAAATTTTGACAAATGAGGACATCATTTTTTTAATTTATTACTAAACTATTCGGCCACCCCATGCAAGTGTTCTATGGCTGGTGAAACGAATTGCATTCGTTTTCACAAAAATTTTAAACTTTTGTAAAAAATAACAATATTCATGTTCTCCAACAGCCGAACGTTGACATTTATCAACACCTACTTTGGCCACATAGCACGTCGGACCAATGGTCGTTTTGTTTAGTGTGTGTATAACCATGGAACAATATTTCCATGCTGACTCCAAATTATTTCATTGACAAAAAATATTGTGAAATTTTTTTTTAATTAATTAAAATGGGTAAAAGGCTAACTTTGGCCATCTTTTTCACCGTTGATATTTATCAAGAGAGTTTTTAATTTTAATTTGACCGCGGTCACGAACCCAGTTTTTAGGTAACCGCAGTTACCTAAACACGTATAGTAGAAAATAAATGGCATTATGTTGATTTGACCTTTTAGTCATAAAGAACGCATTGCAATAAGAACACATTTATATAAATGAAGTACAAAGAAATTTTATAGATAATCAAAAATGTTTACTCTCCTATATACATGTAACTATTATAACATAATATCAAAAACAGTATACATCAAATAACATAATGAAAATTAATTCCAAAAAGGATTGAACACGTTTGTATTGTTCCATATAATATCTCAGAAGATATCAAAATGTAAAGTTCATTATTTATTAGATAAATAGTATTAAATAAGAAAGATTTTTTTTTTTTAATATGTATAAAATATCAATCAAAATTGATTTTGGTAGTCTCTCGATTTAGGTGCGGTTGGATAACACTGGTCCCGCTTACTCTCCTCTCGAGCCCGTTTAAAATTCAAAAAGTTTCTGACTATGCGCATATCTGAGTTCCTGATATCAATAATTAATAGAGAATCGGTCCTCGCACGTAAAAGAGGTCTCTTCTTTTTCCTTATTAGCAGATTCCAGATTTATCCATCTATTCCAAATCCTGTTTGTATACAGAACTCCGCTTTTTCAAAAACGTAGTTCAATAGGTCGTATACGTAAACAAAAGCAGTTGCTTTGAGTATTTTCTATATAATAAAAGCAAAATATGATTTATTACCTGCAAAGTAAAAACAAATGCTTCTTTTAACATGCATAAAATTTCTATTAATTTTGAATCAAACGGTTCGTTGTCTGAATCAAATGCTTAATAAGTTTCGATTTTTTATTGAGTTTGATTATAACTTAGATAACTTTCTTTATACACTTGTGCTTGGCACATTAGACGAGAAAATTATACATGTGTGACCGTTGACTGAGAAGGTGTTATTTCTTCATCATTATCATCGTGTAAATTTCTTATATACGGTGCCGGTATGTTGTACTTTTTTTATCAGTCTTTTCATTTGAGACCAGCTGATTGGGGGTGTAATCAGTTTAGATCGATTATCCACAGCAAAGCGTATCAAATCCAAAATATGTGACTTGACAATTGGATGGTTATTATCATCGAAGACTTGACCTCTCTCATCCCAGAGCATTTCATAATTAGTTAGAAGTTCAAGCAAGACCCGTGATTTAGTCCGACAATATTTTGGAAATGCATTTATTGCAAGTAGTATAGGGTCTGCTTACGCTCTCTTGTTGTATTTTATACTGACGCTGGTGGTGGTGGTGGTGGTAATGATTGCGCTGTTGGAGATGGTTGAGGAGATGAGATTTCTTGTTGCCATTCTTCTTGTTATTGTCTACGTCTGTCTTTCAGCAGATCATTAGCATGAATTTTAAGTGATTGATCAGAAGGTAGATCGTTCCTAAAGAGTTAGTCATTGTTTTTCCATAACCTCAAATTTGGCTTCACTTATGAGAATCATTCGTGTAAATGGCGACGCGTTCATTTTGGCAATTTTAGCAGCCTTGCGTCGCCCATTTTCCTATTTATAATGTATTCCGGATTGCACCGCTGTCAAGTAGACATAGTGTGGCTTCTCATTGGGCAGAATTTGACTTCTCACTCGTAAATGATAAGGTGTCGTCTGATGTAGATCTAAAAATAGGTAGGCATGAGGATTGTCATGCATAATATCCTTGAAAAAATGGAGGTAAGAAATTGCTGTTCTCCAGGAAATATTTGACGACCCAGGTGAGTTATTTAGCTTGCATCTCTCGGATTCTTAAACATGACTAGGTACTGGTTATTCAGTGATCGAGTACGTGTTTCCTTTCCCATCAGAAAAAGATTTTGAGTAATATTAATGGCAAAGTAGGGTAAGTGATGAACCATTCTTATAAACAGCTGCGCTTAGTGGCTGAAAAGTTTTCCCCTCTACCATCAAATCATCAAGGATAACACAATCATATGATTTTAAAATATCAAACGAATCAGGCAGGCCAATTTCATATACTTTGGTAAAACTGCCAAGATCAACTGACGGCTTATAGTCTGTTCCTGAGAACTAATGAATAGTCTGAAGTGGCTCATTGAATTGGAGATGACGCGATCGTAGTAAATTCTCCATAAATGTAGTCTTTTCTAACATTGGTGGTTTGGCAACAGTCATACGGACATTTTACTTGAGTCGAATATCCATGCTCCTTTTTACAGTGTGTTTATGTAATTCTAGAATTATCTTCTTGTTTATAGGCATAAGTCTATAAACATGATACAGTATTCAATACATTTCATCTAATGATTGGACACTATGGATTCATCAGAATTTGTCAATCATAACCGCATTTGATTGAGAGCGATGAAGAGGAGGAGAAGAAGCAGGAAAAAAAATTATACTACAAGAAACATGAAACAAAAATACAGGTATCAGCACGTGGAGAGTAAAGAGTCTGAAGAGGAAGAGGAGGAGGAGTCTGAAGAGGAAGAGGAGGAGGAGTCTGAAGAGGAAGCGTCCACCTCTAACATTATAGCGGATAGTGATAATGATGGTGATAACAAAAACAATGTTGATAGTGAAAAAAAATTACTTCTATGCCCGGATAAGAGTTCCAGTGCTTATAATTCCTTCCTTGTTAAACATATTGTTCTGGAAGATATAGAGAGAGATGGAGCATCCTCGCTTATACTGAAGGAGATTGAAAAGCTTGTGAAACAAAGGATTCAACATCACATGACATTTTTGAACAGGTGTATCAAAAATAAACTAATGAGAGTAATTTATAAATCTATGGAAGAAATACTTATGTCAGATAATAACACTACTATATCCCAACAGTCCGTCTTGGAAAAAGCTATAAAAAGAAGTCGGTACATATTTCGAGATCAAGTGAGACAGCAAGTCGGAAAGTGGTCAAGTCGGAGAAAGCTATATCAACATTACTGACAATACCCTGAGCGACGATGATGATGAACAGTGACACTGACATTTATCTTATACCCTAAATGGTTACACTTTTGTACTTTTAAAATAATAATAATAATAAATGGCATTCTATCTCATTCATCACGACTGCTTCAATAATTGAAATTAAAAGTTTTAAGAGAGTGATTTAGGAGTTTTGAGGATTTTAGGAGTAAGGAGTTTTAGGATTTTGGAGTTTTGGTTTCATTGGTTTTATACTTTAGGAGTTTAGGGATATTAGGATGTAAAATTTTAGGAGTTTAGGGATATTAGGATGTAAAATTTTAGGAGTTTAGGGAGATTAGGATGTAAAATTTTAGGAGTTTAGGGATATTAGGATGTAAAATTTTAGGAGTTCAGGGATATTAGAATGTAAAATTTTAGGAGTTTAGGGATATTAGGAGTTTAGGTATTTAGTAGTTTAGGGATTAAGGAGTTTAAGGATTTAGGAGTTTAGGGATATTAGGAAATACTTATAGTAAACTTATAGTATACTTATAGTAAATTTATAGTAAACTTATAGTATACTTATATTAAACTTATAGTATACTTATAGTATACTTATCGTTTTAAGAAAAATTCGTAAATGGGCTTGAATGACCGATTTTTAAGCACCAAAATCGAACTCAACGACCCCGACTTAGTCAGATTACCCATTGAAACCACCCGGATCTGGCATCATGTGGCTACAATGCAAGAACGTATTAGAGGGAAATCAATCATTATAGTTAAATGAACGACTACTACTATTTGGGTATCTCTGATCAATTCGTAATTAGTACAATCAAACTCAGGTCAAAATCAAACTCAGTCAGAATCCCTATTGAAATCATCCGGATTTGACAGTATATGGCCACAATGCATTGTATTGGAAAAAATTAATAAGTGTACTTGAATGATCGATTAGTATCATTAAGATATCTCTCATCAATTTTAAAATAGTAAAATCAAACTCAGTGACCTTGAATTAATCTGAAACGGCCTTGACCTTGTTTAAATAGGCCAATAGGAAGCCATAGTAACCAAAGAACAAATACTCGTTTCTGATTAGCTGACATTTTTGTGAAAAGTTTCAAACCTGTGGGGTGTATCAGTTTCGTTTTCGTGTGGGGGGGGGGGGGGGCGGGTAGTTCCTATTTCGGTTTTGGAGGGTAGAGTAGATACGCTCTTCCCCTACTACTCAATATATTTAGTTTTTTAAATTAAAGTACTCAACAAACAAAACATATTCGTGTGTTTCAAACACATATGTACAAATTATTTGATTTAAAAAAGGACCTTATGTTGCAGGGGAAGGGGTCGACCGACCCCAAAGGCCTCCATCCCTTCCCAGCAATGCTTAGAAATTATAACCAAGGAAATAAGAAGCATAAAGTAAGAAGAAGTATGAAAATGAAAACCGCGACATAAGAAAGCAGAAAAGAAAAAGAAAAATCTAAAAAGAGAATTAAGGAAAGCAAACAAAACAAAGAAGTTAACATCCATGTGCTTTGAACAGAGGAATGCGGATAGACTAAAAACAAAATTGACTGAAGTTTCTAAAATGCTAAAAAACTAACAAGTTGACATCAGAATGATTCAAGAAACGAAAATGTAGCCCAACAAAAAACTGCATATCCTTGGATACTCCGTATTTAGGAAAGACAGTACCCTGGGGAAAAACAACTAGTCTTATGACAACGCGTAAAACAGGAACATGGGTGGAGGAATAGCCTTCATAGTGAAAGATGGCATATCGCATTCTACCAAGACGGGTGAACAACTGGATAACGCAGAAGAAAAGACGACGAAATTTAAAGTGATAAAAATCTTTAAAACACATCTTTAAAACGGATTAAAAATTAAGATTGCGAATGTGTACGTCCCACCGATAAAAAACGCTACGAATGACGCAAGACAACAGCTTTTTAAAAATAAATAGCCTTCCAACATCAGACATGATTGAAGATAAGATAAGTAGAGGCATTTCTGAACAGATAAAACAAAATGGCTTTATAATACTAAACGATGATACAGCCACATTTCTATCTAGAGCGCATGAAACAACAACAACTCCAGATGTAACAACAGTAAATAAGAAATGGGACAACAAATGCTCATGGATGGTGCTAGACGTACTCAAAAAAGTTAAGACAAAGTTTCAACTTCAAAAAAATAAACTGCGACAAATACAGAGAATAAGAAACAGAAAAAGAACTCTCAAAAGTAAAGATAAAGCCAACATCAAATGTGAACAAGACAAACATCAGGATTAACAACATAATAAGAAAAACAGCCAACACAAATAT
The DNA here is from genome assembly GCA_034780555.1 of Coelogynopora nodosa. Taxonomy (NCBI): domain Eukaryota; kingdom Metazoa; phylum Platyhelminthes; order Proseriata; family Coelogynoporidae; genus Coelogynopora; species Coelogynopora nodosa. The sequence continues at coordinate 20,718 of JAUZND010027304.1, forward strand.
CCCAAAGACAAGCAAACTAAAAGTGAAAACCTACTGGAATGAAAAATGTGATAATAAATTAAAGATCAGGAAGCAATCTAGAAAGTGGTCGAAAGAGACCCAGGGTATGCAGTAAAGAAAACAGCATAGAATAAAGCCACAAAAAATTGAACAGAGGAAAAGAAGAAAAGGGAAACTTATGGAAAAAGCGATACAGGAATTCAAACTAAGAACAAAACCAAAGAACGTGTGGAACACCATAAAAACCATAGATAGAAAGAGAAGATGCAACAAAACACCAGCTATAAAATAAAAATGGTAACATCAAATCTAAACCAAAAGACAAAGACATACTGAAGCATACCGAAAAGTGCAAGGAAACACCTGCATTCTCAGGATCAGAAAGATAAAAAGAAATGTTTTCAAAGATCTCAAAAAGCAATGCACAACATGCAAAGGAGAAAAAGTCTATGAATGCTCAACATTCTGTAAGCGAGAACTCCCAGATGCACTGAATAAAATAGAAAATAACAAGTCTCCTGGAGAGACAAAGTGGCCCATGATATACTTAAAAATCTTAGTGAAAATGGACAAGCAGTTATTCTATGTCTTTTTAATGCATCTTGGATACAAGGTTGGATACCAGAAGCATGGAGAGAAGTAATTATAATCCTTATTTTGAAACCAAACAAACCAGACACAGATTCTAGGAGCTACAGACACATCAGTTTGACGAGTTCTATGTGCAAACTCATAGAATGATTAGTACTTACAAGGCTTAGTCGTATCATAAAGCAGAACAACCTGATTAATCCAGGCCAAACAGTTTTTGAAACGCACAGATCACCTGAGGACCAACTAGTTAGAATAAAACCAGACGTTATGGATGGGTTTAGTACAAAAAATAAGTGGAAGAGCTTAACAACACTAATGGTATTAATCGACTTCAGTCAAGCTTTTGACACTATTTGGAGATTTGGTTTACTATGTAATCTTGTAGAATATAAAATATAAGAATATATTATATTCAAAAACGAACAGGAAGATCTCAAGATCCCTAACAATATTAATCGACTTCATTCTAGCTTCTGAATCAATCAGTAAGCTGATAGAATATAAGATCTTAAGATGCATGACCAAATGGATAAAGGACTTCCTCACCGACATAAAAGCGAAAGTAGAAATGGAACGAGTGCTGAAAAAATAAATCAAGATCAAGGAAGGTGTGCCTCAGCTGGTACCGTCATATCACCTAAGCTCTTCACCGTGTTTAAAAATTATATTTTTGCTTTCAGACTCGCCTTGCTAACGATTTTGTATTATGGGTGCATGAGAACAACACTAAAAGAATGCGAAACGAAAATGCACAAAGCATTGACATCTATATATTGATGAGTGGTCAAATAAGTAGGCGATGCATATCAATATTGATTAGTGCGAATACTTACTGTTCACAAAATGGAACAAAGAAGCAAAACGGAACGGCTCTCTAAAGATTGACAACAAGAAAATAAAAGAAACGGTAATCCCAAATATATCGGAATTATATTAGACTGGAATGTGACGTACTTAGGGAAAATTGCTTATACATTAAGAATGAAGTACTGACTTAAAGTGATTAATTCTGTTGCATATATTAAATTTATATTCTATATAAACTATGTATTCTTAAAAAATAGAACAATTTCCTTTTACTAAATTGTATCAAATTTTCACAAATATAAAAAATATATATATTTAGTTAACCATTTAAAAACAACTCTCAGTCATTTTGCTTTAGAACGATGCATGTTTTTTATCACACAGGGTTATGCACATCAACATATCAAAAAAATTATAAAACATTAGGATATGACACATTATGCACTGCAGCTGCATTGCATTGTGCGGGATTTTCATTCAACTCTCGGCAACTCGACTATAATGTGTGTTTCAAAAGTTTGTTAAAAATATAGAATAAATAAATTTAGTAATAATAACAATATCTATTTAATAGTAGAATTACATTTTACAAGTATACAATATACTTTATTAAAATTTTTAAAGCCTATTATTCTAAAGCCATGTATTCAACTTATAAAAACCATATTCTGAAAATATGTTTTAATAATCTGAATAAACAAAAATAAAATTGTAATTGGTTGACAATATAAAATGCGGAATTTAAAATATATATTTCTGGCAAGTTTCACTTTTAGCGGTTGGTTTACAGGTTATAACTGTTAGGCCCTTCTCAGTGAGTCCCGTGTTTTCCCCTTTTTATTGTGTAACAAGTCAAGTATGTATATCAATCAATCAATCTAGTTTATTTGCATACCACATTCATATAATCAGGTACAATGTTACATCAAGTTCTAGTGTAGCAGGGGGTTCTTTTGGTAAAAACCTCTATACCTTTTATGCGTATCTCTGAACCTAAGGTTCACATTCCTAATACAGTTCTTGCCAGTGACAGTAGCAGTGCACCATATTGCGTGGCATGACATTGCAACTCATGCACGTAACAGTTCACTGCCAATTAAACATTTACTACTAAAATTATTACATTTTCAAGAATTAAAAAATAAAAGTTACATATATTCAAATATTCCATACCCTTACATAACTTATAGTTCATAAAATAGTTTTTTTTATTAACTTGTATTACAGTATTCTAGTGCATCTTCAAATATAGTAGCATTATTTATGTTGACATATTAGACTATATGTGTTCTTATAAAAGAGACAATACTATTTTTAATAGTATGGTTTTTTAGTGAGAAATTTATAAGAAAAAATACATTTTATAATATTCAGTACTTTCCTTTAGCCTAAATCAAGAATATCTCAGTTTGTGATTTAAAAGTAAGGAAATTACAGGACAAACAGCCAATAGTATATCATAGACATAGCCTATAGGTGTCGAGACGAGTACCTTCCATTTAGAAGATTGTTTTGAAGTGGAAGATGATGCTGGAAGAAAGCTTGTTGTGAAGATTCATGAAGATGAAATCATGAAGCAAATTTATCTGGATAAAAACTTGTATACTGCTAT
>JAUZND010027315.1:0-23727 GCA_034780555.1 Coelogynopora nodosa
ATTCTTTTGTATGTTGTGTCTGCTGCTTTGTGTCTTAGCCTAGCGCATCCTGCTCGATGTGCAATTGTCTGTTATAGGCTAGTCAAGTCAGTCGATAATTATACGTAACAGGAGAGATATCAATTGCTTCACGATGTGTGCTTGGCTCAACTCCTTTTTTTAATAACTCACAAAGGGTATTTTATTTTGCAGAACAATGGTATTCAACCTATAAAACTCCGGAAAGTCTCTAAAATTAGCTGTGAATTGCTTCAGTCTAGTTTATTCCTGTTTTATAGATATCTAAATTTACGATAAATCGAACAAATTGTTTATTGATCACATAAGAAACATATTATACTCTTTCTTGCTGCGTACATTGGTCAGATATTAGTTCCAACTGTTTCATATGAGGTTGTTTTGAATTTTACACGTATCAATATTTTAATATTAATTCTATCCTAGATTCAATAATTCATGTTACCAAATTGTTTTTTGTTAACTGAAAGGATTGTTATTAACAACCTGTTGTATTGAATAGTTTTACTATAAATATTATAATCATGTGAGATATTCACATCATTGGAATTGACAGTGTTAGGTATATATATATATATAGCCTATTGTTAACATATTATTAATGCCAAGTTCTCCAGACCACCTTGAAGCATGGAACAGATAGGGGAACATAGAATATACACAGTGCATACAGTTTATAAAGACACTAATTATGGGTTTAATTAACTTATCAATAATATTTATGTCTCTTATATTCTATAGTATACTTTCTTCACCATTGAAATAATATGCTGAAAGTTCGAAGAAACTGAAATATGAAGACATTTGTATGCTCTACCGACCGAAAGAATCTTTATATTGATAAGTTTTGTACTGGCTTAAATAATCATTATCGATTTTTGCTAAAATTCTAAATGGATATGATAACCACTTTCATTTGATTTAAGTTGATATTATGTAGACTCATATTTATTATTCTTTCTATATATTGAATTTGTAAATATCCGTATACAACACAACACACAAGTTGGTCAAAAACAGTATTATCAATTTAATTGCATCTGTAAATATATGTATATATACTTAATTGCTGAAAAGATTATGTATCCCAAACACTGATCAACATTTATTAATGAGATATTTAAATTAATTTGTATAAGATAATTAATGGCAACTATATACAATTTCATGAAAATAAGGATGAAAATCTTTTAGTTTTGTAATATTTTATTATTTTATTATTTCATTAATTCGTGTTTTAGTACTTCATTAGTCGAGCTCTTATTTTAATCACCCTCAGGTGTGATTTTAGTGTGTACTAAAGTGTAGGATGAAGTTCTCGTGTTCTTTTCTGTGCCAGTTAATATTACTAATTGTACTGTAGGTATAGTATATGTATTGAAGGTATCAGATTTGACATCAATTAATTATGAATGGATTCGATACAAAATAAGATAGCCATTATAGTAAACTAGATATTGATTTCACTAAACTAGCCCGCACTAGTGACGAATCTTCAACCTCACGTCTTGTAACTTGTAACCCTGCGCGCTCTCTCCTCTCTTGTGACCAATGTCCACTTCGACTCGTGTTCCATGCGTCTAATGTCGCGTGTGCTTTCATCCACAACTCGCAGCTTCCATCAACTCCGTCCTCGTCACTCTACCCGCTAAATGGAAGCTGCATTTCTTACGTCGACAGCCCAGCTGAAACCTGGACGACGCATCGTGTTTTGGTACTTAATATCTCCTGTCTGTCTGTCTGTCTGTCTGTGTGTTTTCGTGAGAGAGAGAGAGACTTCATTATTTTGTTGAAACAAAGTTTTATCTGTTCGTCCTACTTGTTCAGCTTGTTGCTTCTGTTATGCTCGCTTGGCCTGCTTTTAGACGTTGCCGTTGGTGTTTTGAGATGTATAATATATATAGACTATGGTATCAATATTATAGTATTCATTTTTATTCATTTTTATTCATTTTTATTCATTTATTTCGTAACCATGTATGTATATTATAAGATCATATAATGAACTATACAATGTTGTACAGAATGATGTTCTATCAGCATTGCAATCAGATAGCATTGAATAATAATTATTGTGCTTAGTCAATGTTCAATAATGTAGTTCCCTTTTATTTCTACTTGACCATGCGCTTATTTTATTTATTTGGTATTTTATTAAATATGTTGAGGCCAATTTAATCAGATCGAAGTTATTTCAAATAATGTACTTGCTGACGATAATTTACAAATATTGACATTGTATTTAAAAAAATTAGCATATATCACTTTTTTAGTACAATGTACATTTGTATAGTGATTATAAGGAATCCATTTTACTTTTAAAAACGCATGCTAATAAATATAATAATCGATAGTGATTTTATGTTTGCACCAAAATGACAATTTTCAGTTAGTATTACACACAAAAATTAATCGCATTAAATATGTTTATATTAAAAAACTAATAATTTCGAATTATAGATTGTATTTGAGATAATCCTAGTTATAGAGTTTGCATAACACATTACATTTTCAATTAGAATATATTCCATTATTATTGATTAATATATGTACACCTCATTTTACCTTATAGTTTCTAATTGAGTTGGATCTCAAATTCAATGTAAAATTCCATCTCACTTCATAATCGAAGTTCATATTTATTATATCACTTAGATTACAAATAGCATATTTACTACAACTGTCAGAAAATATTCTTTTTTCGGTTATATAGACAAAACAATGACACTGTACATTTTTCATTAAGTTTTTGAAAATATTAAAAACATATCAACGGGAGTTATTCGAACTATTGCACGCTGTAAATAGATTGTTTCAGTCCAATTGGTCCTTTTATTAGATCTTCGTAAGAATAAATAACGCATTTGTTTTTGTATCAATCAACTTTTCTGACTTCTTAAAAGAGTAAAACTTATAATATTAAATTTACATTAATTAGCTATACTTACAATTTGAAAAAAAAATGAACCTAATATTATAAACAAATATAGAAAAATTATTTATTTATCCGCTGAAAAATCGTGCAAAATATAAATAAAAACATTTTAATAACCTTGTATTAGCTATAAGTAAAGAAAGTAGTTTCCTTTTGAAACGTAGGCTTACATATTTGTTGTTGAATTATAAGCCGATTCAACAGTTAGTTGGTATAGACTGCACTTGATAGCATTGTAAACCTGAATATTTCTATAATTAGTTAGCTCTATAAGTCGTAAATATATTCATATTACTTTCATATTACCTTATGGTGGATACTAATTATACTAAGTATAGGATGTCGCGTCTTATTGTAATATAATACTATATCATTAAATAACAATACTACATAACATTTTGCACGAGAAACCCAATAAGGTAATGCCATTGGAATATTGATGATTATTTTTCGTAGTTGTCAAATTCAAACGCATCGTTACATAATAATTGGAATTCATTTGTTGAAAGAGACTATAACTTCCACAAATTACAAGCTTATAAATTTTATATAAATAATATTAAACAAATTATAAGTTAATTTTCACCCGGTTTTTAATAATGAAAGATAGTTACAGGTTAATTGACTAGAGTTCGTGCACCCTTCTGTGAGAGGAACAGAAATGCAGACAATGTACCTTTTTATGTCACGCTGTGGCGCGATATGCTTTCCATGCGATATCAAAACGTATTATATACGTTTCAAAGTGCGGTATACTGCTAACTTCCTGCGTGGTACTATACAATTTTATACAAATGTATACGTAGTGTCTGCGTATATATATATATATATTAGATATGCTTATGATTGTCATGGATGAGTCAAAATAAGCGTTAAAAAGGGAACTATACAATACAGTCCAGTCTCGATAATTTGACGAAAATGTGACGGCTTGTAATATGACGGATTATCGAATTTAGTCTTAAAACATTAAAAATAGGTACTTAAAATATTAAAGTACAATAATATTAATATAGTTAAATACGTACTACATATTAATATAGTTAAATACGTACTACATATTAAACGTTAAAATTTCCAAAAAGATATTTATACATAATAATGTCAAAAGTAGATATTTCAAACATTAAAGTGGGTATACTACCTATGTACATACATACATCCTTTTACAGTATATATAGACATCGATATATTGTCCAACTTCAGATTTATATTTAAATAGATAGTGATTCCTGCAGTATATACCGTATAGTAGGTGCCGAAGCGGCTGTTATATCTATGTTAAAATACAAGAAGTGTCGTAAAAAGCACCTAAACGTCTTAGCTTCATGTATGCATGTATTTTCCTGAAATGTCCTCAGACTTTAAAAGCACTCAGGTTTTGTGTTAATTAAACAATGACCTGTTAAATGTTATTTTATACACATAGCATGCCTGCGCATATTACAAGAATTTTTTATTTTAATCAACTTTGTAAAATTTCTAACTGCTTAGTATTTTTTTAATAGTACGTAAAAAGATGTAAAATAAATTATAGAAATGTTTATACCTCATTTTATAATTATTGATATAACTAATAATTATTTAATATTCTCTTTTGTACGATCCAAGATATTATGAACTGTATAACGTGTATATAGTTTTATACTGTCATTTTAAGTACTGTATTTAAGTACTCCGCATTGAGTAGTACTTATAATATCCTTAACATTGTCTTATATGCGGATCACGGATCAGGCTTATCTAAATAAATAGGCTACCTATAGCTGAGTATGGGTGCAAATGTCAATTTATGTCAATTTTGACTGATGTGTTAACTATCACGTGTTAAACTATTGTTATTATTATTGTTAAAGAAGATTATAAAAAATTAAAATATATTATTAACTGTTAATTATTTATAACTATATATTGTATATTTATAATATTGTTGATTTTTTAAAAATATTTTTCAAAATTACATTAAAATACCCTCCAAGGGAAGACGTAAATTAACATTTTCATAGTTTTGTTTCATTAGGAACATTCGTTAACATTCTACATTATGATTTCAGTTTACCAGCTTTGTTTTAATTTAAAAAACTTTATGGAAGAGTTTTTTCATAATAAAAAATTAGATAAATAACTTATTGTCTAGAAAACAAAAAACATCGCAGTATTTTAAAACAGTCCGAGCTTTCGACTCAGTGGCCTTCATCAAGGTAAACTTATATTATATATATATTATAGCCACTTGCATTTGCTTTCAAGACACATCAAAAGCTATGTAATACAAATAGGAACAGAGGTAAAACATAAGTAGTACTTATAATTTCAGTAACCTGGTAGAGTATGCAATGTCCCATCCCCCCCCCCCCTCCTCCATCTCCGGCGCAGTTCGAAGCCAGTCCCCGCTCCCACCAACAGCAGCACCACTCGACCCTCCACTCGGAGCTGCGCCAACACACCCCCACCAGTGGCCGGCGGTCCCCCATCAACCCCAACCCCTCCTCCTCCAGCACCACCACTCCGGGGCTGACTGTAACCGCCTCGGGTGAGGCTCGACGACACCTGACCAGCCGGGTGGTGATGGACCAGCAGCTGGGAGGGGGAGGGGGGAGCGGTGGTGTGCTGACGGTGCGGGCGGACAATCCGTCGGGGTCGGCGCTCCACTCAGCTTCGGGGCTGGCGGCGGTGCTGGTCGAGAAGCATCAGCCGATCAATAAGGTGCTGTGTGTGTGTGTGTGGTCAGTTCACCTGTCTGTCTATCTGTCTGCCTCGCTTGGTAGCTGTTTGCTGCTTAGTATGGGCCTACTTCCTGTGTTACAGGGTTCGTGGGAGTCTTGTATTTGGTCGCATGTTCATTACGTTATAGGAAAAAACCTAAAATATTTACTATCTTTATCATCCAATCTTTAAAAAAAGTCAAAGTTATTATATTTCATTGAGCTTTCGATGACGCTTATTAATGCAGTACATCAAAATGTACAATTTAATTTACATTAAAATTGTAATAAATGTATCTGATTTCTTTAAAATTCATAATTTTAACAAACGACACACTATTGTCGATGCTAATTGATAGAAAGGAAAAGGCTAAACACTTTCGTACTCTTTCATTTTCTCACACACTTCATTACCCTTTCATTTTCTCACACACTTCATTGCCCTTTCATTTTCTCACACACTTCATTGCCCTTTCATTTTCCCACACACTTCCTTACCCTCTCTCTCTCTCTCTCTCTTCTGCAGAGGACACTCGGCCCAGTGATCGCCAGCCAGCGGGAAGCCTCCCAGTCTTACATTAGCAAGAGTCTGTCCGAGCCGCCTCCCGCCATGTGCCGTCGACTGGCCGGTCAGGGCATCGTCATCGCTAACAAGTATTGATCTGTTACTGTTGTTTGGTGAGACGAACCCATCCACCAATTGAAGCCTCCGTCCATACGTCACACGTACAGCATATCACACACTCCCTATGTATCAGCTCGAAAGAACCCACTGGGTCGACTTTATTGTGACATCTAACTTGTAATTTGAGGCTGGATCTTATACCCTTTGTTACTATGGAAATAAAGCTGTTTATACCGATTTAAAAATAGATATAACTAATTCATATATTTTTTTTTAACATTGAAAATGTCTATTATTGTCTTATATGTGTTACCATGTGAATTATCATTAAAAAATAAAATTCCATACTATGCTGCGTATGTCGCAATATTTAATGACTTCATTTGACCTCTCATTGTACCCTGTCTGTTTCAATCAAGTATATAGTCTATATATATATATATATATATTTCATGTAATAATTCTATGCAAGTTACGATCAATTGTTATCTAACAGAACATTTACACGAAGTCCCCCAACTACCGAATGATTTCTAATACGTAGAAAAGGTATTCTAGGCGTATTTATTTTTAACTTGAATGTTTTGTATACTATCTATACATTACATTCATACTGTTTATATCCCGTGATTATTATTATTAATAATGTATATCTATTTATTGGAGATTTATCAGGTCGTTACCTGCTTTTTATATTGACTGTTAGTTACGTATATTTAGTAATACTTTAAATTACACCGACCGTTATATTTATAATGGTGTCGTTATTTAGCGTATGTATTTTCAGTTGTAACGAAATTTCTTTTATAACCGAAACTGCACCCAAACTTAGGACCATTCGTACTGTTGAATCATGGACAATGTACTTTTGATTCTGATTATTGTTCTTTTCCTCTATAGTTTATCTCAAAGGTTATGTACCAAAATATACACCTTTTATTAATAATGAAGACAGTTTATATTTCTATTACAAGTATATAGTTACCAGTCGTACTATTGTATTCATTTCATCATATAAAGTTAGTTTTGATTTAGAAAAAATGATATTAGAAAAATGGAATCGACTAAATATTTATTTCTAAATTTAACCTAAAATAATATTCATTATTATTATATTATGATAAGAAGGAGCGTATTTTTTATGTGAAAGTGCTTTGAACTCAATTAATAAAATAAGTTGACATTTGATTAATACTGGGTGGTACTTTATGACATACCCATATGTCAAATGTTATCTGGTTAAGTATTTAATTATAATGTACAAGTAAGGTGTTAAATAAAACTACATTTTGATATAATGACTCGAGGACTTCGCGAATTTAAAAGACTTTTTTAAGGAAGGGCGACTTTAAATTTACGGTGAAAAATCTGCATATTTTTTTAAAGATTTTAATATTTTTTAAATTCGCGAAGTCCTCGTAATGACTTACTACTTTTGTTTAAAAGCATTTTATATAAATTAGTTGTAATCAAATATTTTTTGTGTCTTTTACTGATATAGCCATATCACAAATGTTTGTTTTAAACTGTATAAAGTAATCCGAAAATATTGTGGTTTTAAACACAGTAAGCTCAGTACAAACCATGCAGGCTTTCACAGCGGTTGTGATAGTTTGGTAATTTGCATTATTTCAAAAAAAAAAATCCTAATTAATTTTGTTTTTTGAAAATTAATAATCTACATTCATTCAATCTACACCTATGCCTCTTTATTAAATTACATAATAATAATATGTATGTCTCATAGTTATTTATTTCGTTGAGAATCTGATTAAGTTGCAATATTTAATTAAAAAATCCATGCAAAAATCACGAGGTCTCACTCAAAGCTTTTCGATGACCATAATTAAGAAAAGTAAAAAGAAGTTATAATATGTACGACATGTTTATTAAACATTCTGCTTATTACAGACATAAATTAATATATAGTATACAACAAAATCTCAGTGTACAACGTTTCTGTTAGTCCAGTAAAGTTCCCAATAGTATTAAAAGCTCAATAGTATTTAAATTATTTTATTAACCCTAATTTTGCGTCAATATGAGATAGAGAGAAGGGGAAGGTAGATAAACAAAATCCCCGAAATAGCACCTTTAATGATCAATCAGGAAGTCTACCAGAGAAACGGAACCGCTGGACCAAACATACTATTAGACCAACTGGATATAATAAAAATAACATTATATACTTCGATCAAATTAAATAATGGAATTATAGCACAACATTTTTGTATGGTATGATGCATGCACACCACTCCCATGAAATACATAATAGGCCGTTCTTCAGATTTCTAACCCAGGCGAACCAAGCTACATATTATTGTCATAATGAATTAAATGTAATCATATTTCATTACGCGAGACTGATATACCATGAATAAAAGCAAGCTGTTGTAATATTATAGAGTCGGAGTCAATCTTACAATTAACATATTATTATTCTTATGCGTACAATACAAAGTTGAGAATAAGATGAATCAGAACAACACGTTCAACTAGGCAGCTACACAATAGTATAACATGAGCCAAGGGCCCTGTGAAGATCGTTAAGATAAAAATAACAATGGCGCGTAACTGTACGGTATCTGAATAAGTATATGTCTATTAATGAACGAACAGCACAAAAGTGTAAGTTGACACCATAACCAGACACAATACATCAGAGATGAAGTTGACTCACAGACACAAACAAAGCAAAGGTGCAAATAGATCGACACTAAGCATGAAGGAAGCACATTTTTACACAACTACTTAAACTCCCAATTAGTGAGTAGTATGGTTTAATACTTTTCTTCAGCCGATTAAAACAGAGACCAATGGGAGAATTATACGTCAACATCAAGAGTACACATATATTGCAATTTAACTTTGGTTATATTGATTTATGCGCTGTTAAGAAAGAATTTATTCAATAAAGCTGCACATCTCAATAACGTATAATGAATAAATACATAATATAAATAATTAAAAACCGTAAGATAAAATGTTTTAAAGCGTTTTATATTAGGTAATAATTATATTGTGTATCTTACCATTTATAGTCTTTATTCTGTAATTAATTTTAATTAGTTTTATAACAAAATAAAGAAAAAAGTCAAGTTAATAAAGAGTAGTTAATAAGACTGGAACGAACTATAGTGCAAATAATTAAATATTAGTTGTGTTTTATTAAAATGTTGAAATGGAGTGAAAAGATATCTACTAATGCCCACAAGAAAACTATTTCTAATTGACAGGACATAAATGGAGATTTCCAACATAGTTCATTCTAGACTTCTCTAAACAAAAACTCTTTTAATTTTTTATATATTTTTTCAAAGTGCAGTCTTATTAAACACTCTTGTAGTTAAAATTTACCGAAAAAAATGAACCCGATATCTAAGCGACAGGAAATGACAGTGAAGGTATTCTACTTCATAGCGATAGACAACACAATGGAATCTGGAAAAAGTTTACAATACTAAATGTCAGACACACTCTGTTTTTCTTGTTTATTTTTTACTGTTGACAACAAGTAGGGATGGCAACACGCGTCCTCTCCAGCAGGCAGCTGTGACTGCGACCGACCATGACGTCACGCACAACACTGGGAGAGAGAGAGAGAGAAGTGTGGCGTGCGTGTGTGAGTGAGTGGTGAGGTCCTGCTGGACTAGTTCTTGCTCCCGAAGCAGGAGAGCAGGATGATGAAGATGTAGACGATGTCGAGGTAGAGTTGGAGGGCCCCGTAGACGTACTCCTCTTCGTGGAGTTGGTGCTTCTTTCCTCCCAGGACCATCTGGGTGTCGTAGGCCAGGAACTGGAACACATATTGTTAATTTAGTACATAAAAAGAGAGAAAAGAAGGGGGAGGGGAGGGGAGGAAAAGAGAGAGAGAGAAAAGGGGGAGTTAAAATTGGAATTTCCACCTCATCACAATCTTCCTTGACATTATTATTAATTTAAATTAAACTGACACAAAAAACCGTAACAGTAAGACAAATAATTACCTCATCGAGTATATTGATATTATTCTAACAGACAACGTTGGGTAAGTAGAGTTGTGCATTTCTTTTTTCTGTAACTTTATTATAATATTAATTGAGGATTTAATTTTACTACTTAGTAGAACTGATAGAAGAAAACCCAATAATGGTAATAGTTTTATTGAGTGTTACTTTGTTCTAGCAGTTAGCTATTCGAAGAGTTGGTTATCTAATCATATTATGACTCACAACAGTCTCAAAACCATGAGCCACTAAATTCAAATATGAAGGAAACTTACCATGCCGAACAGTAGGGCTGCCAGTGCTCCATAGACGCATTGCAGAATCTGAAATGAAATCGACAATAATAATGAATAAAACTGGAAATAAAATTAAAACAATAGAATAAACGTGATAGTCATTATTTGAAATACGATGAATCAATAATTGTTGCCGACAATATTTAGTCAATAATTCAATTCGAAATCGATAAAATTCTCTATAACGTATTAATACACACTTATCTATGGATAATTATCACTGTCATTATAGGAGAAATTATTAATTTTGGCAAACTGATTCTTGAACGAAGAAGCTCTATTGTAAATCAAAATGTGAAATAATATTTTTAAGTGAAACATTACGTCGAAAATGCTGCTATGTTTATTACAATAATTTTAGTTGATTAATTATTTCCTTTAGGCTAAATTCACCTCAACCTGTGTAAAACTGTTATAAGCGGTATTCTAGTCTATAATATGTCACTCTGTATCGATCTAGAATGTCTCATTTCATCTTGATGCGTAACTTACAGTAGGCAACTCACCGATCACGAACAACGTGTACTACGAGAGATAGTTCACAACACTGACAGAATAGAACAATGTTAAATAGGATCTCGAAATTCTCGAACTTTCATGAACCCTTTCTAGCTAGAAGAAGCAGAACTGGATTGTCATTTCTGTTCACAGTATGCTTATCAACTGACTACATTAAGGCTATAATCCATATACGCCAAGTCAATTAATATTTCAAAGAGGCTGAATTTCAGGGTTCAATATATTTAACCAAATTTCTAACTTAATTAATAATAGACAGGAAAATAATAATTATCGTCTTGCTGAAACTGCATAAAATGCCACCTGAAGCACTATATTTGGTTGTATAGAGAAGTCAGAGAAATGACAGCGCTCTATTTCAAAATGCTGCTAAATTATCGAGAAAACCATTTTTTCCCACCGATATAATTAAGATTTCAGGGTTCCTACAGCTCAATATTACTCGAAATAAACCTCTATTAAAATGTTCTACTATATTTTCTACATTGTTCATAACATAAAAATACTAAAGTAGAGCCACACACTCACATAATCAATAAATATCACTATTCTAGATTAGTTACAAAAGAAAATATTACACACTGGGTATTATTGCCAAGACCGCTTGCACGATATCATTTCCTAAGATACTTGAGTCGCGTATATAAGTATTGTATATGTTTCATGTATCATATGTTTTTATTTAATGCTAATACAACCAATATATTTTTATCGATATTTAAATCCCAGAATATCCTAGACTGAGGAAGGGTCTAAATTCCCATGTTGAGTAGTTCACCCCGGCCCATCGCAGATTGCCAAACCCCGCGCGCAGGTAGACTCACATAGCTGGTCCCAACAGTGAAGGAGACAATCATGACGGACCAGCCAAAGAAGAAGAGGACCAGACAACCGACCAGCAGCACTCCCGAGCACAGCGTGAAGTCCCATCGGGTCTGCATGGCAAAGATGGACACGCCCAGACAGACAGCAGTGGTGATGCCGGCCGCTATCAGCACCGCGTAGATGTTGTAGAAGGTGGTGATGGTGCCCGTCATGTATGAGAAGGCCAGCGTCTGTAGTGTGGAAGAGTTTGGAAAGACGTCACAGGGTGTGGAGCGGGGTGTTGCATATGTGTTTGATCACGTGATCACGTTGCAAAATCGATATTAAAGTAATGCATAATAGTATGTGATCGTTAAACAAGTGCAACAGATGCACCATCGCTATTCTGCTGCATGAAATATAATGTTCCGAACAGACTGAGAAGACAAGAATAAGTGCATCAGTATAGAAATGAATACTGTTCTCAAGCTTTGTATAGTGCGGAGTTGACACCCTGTGTAAAATGGAAATTACACTGTTGTGCAACCTAACATATTACAGTATAATATCGCTCATTGTCTAAAATAGTTAGAACCGTAATGGTAAAACATAATGAATACAATAAGTCTTCATTGAAAATATTTCGATATTAAATTAACATATTTTTTTAAAAGCATGCAATGAAATTATGAAAATGAAAGAAAACAATTTCACTGGGTATATCGTGTTAGGGTAGTAACCTATGACAACCAAAGTGGGTATGATGACTCACAAACATAAGATCAATATTTTTATACTATTTACAAATATTTGTAAGTAGTATATAATCTAAATTAGTGTATAATTACATTATACAAATTTTGAACGAAAAATGACGTCATTCATGATGTCATTTTTGTTTTTAGCCTATAACTTTTGATGTTTATTCATGTTATGAGTCATGATCTATTTATAAGTGTGCTCGAATCCACCCTTCCTATACTACTATGTTATTTATAACATTCACAATGGGTTTGCACCAAACCTGCTCAGCAGTTTTTTTTCAGGGGGGTGGGGGGTTTAAACCCACCATTGTGCAGGTTTAGTTTACACTCACTACACAATTGATACTTTTCAAAATTTGAATTATATATTAATAAATTTCAAACAATAACGCCCACAGGAAAAACAAAAGTATATTATTTTTTAAATCAATTTAAATGTTTTTAATGGCCAAAGTATCGTAGATAACAATAATTCATTAAACAAGTTTAAACAAGTGTAGCCTACATCGTATCAAAACATATACAAAGAAGAATTTTTTTTCATTTAAAAGTTGCTTATTATTTTTACTGTCAGTAAATATAAATCATAAATCCGGGAACTAAAGAAGATAAAATGAATTAAATATAATATCTGTGTGATTATAATCAAAACCTAGAAACAATGTAGTGAATTAAACAGATTAACACGTTTTGTGTTGAAAATGACCGTCTTATGCGATTATTATTAGCTCATGAGAACATGCTCTACTTCGTAATGCGTGCGTTGAGGCCATTTCGGAAAATGATCATTTGTTGAACTAGTTTTCGCAATAACATATCTATGTTTGAGGATCTCAAAATGTATCAAAATATGAAAAAATTTCAAAGGTGCGCTTAGGTACGGGTTTATTTACTCAATTTAAAGAGAAATCTAATTTCAAAGTTAAAAAACAACTAAAAATGACATTTTTCAAATAAATTATTAAAATGGTAATGTGAGTTGAATGCGTAGAATGTCGAAATATAAAGTTTTATTACAAGGTGCAATGTAACATAACGTAACATTACATAATTCATTAAATTTAATTTCTATGACCTTGCACAATCTCTCACACATGAATTACGATATAAGATGAATGAAACGAAAACAACTTTACAACATTTGTAGTAATTACGCACATATTTGTCAAAATTGACCGACAGTGAAAACCAGGAATTTTAAAATTATAACAGATGTGTTCAATTTCAACTTGAAAATTGTTATGTTCGCCGATCTATACCAGATTTACAACTACATATTTTCACCATGACCAAGTATTAAGCATAGACATGGATTTCCTTATTCTCTCTAAGATATAAGATATAAGTATGAGATATACGAAAAATCCATATCTACGGTATTAAGGATGTTTAAATTTAGATCAATATTAATAGCCTGCTAAGATCAATATTAATCTACTAATATAATATATTTATATATTAATATAAACTAATATATATCAAAATAAATTTACTAAGATCAATAATAATCTACTAATATATATCTATATATTAATATAAACTAAAATATATCAATATAAGTCTACCAAGATCAATATTATTAGTTTACTAAGATCAATATTAATTTGTTATGATTAGAGAAAGCAGAGATAGAACTCACAAAAATAAATAGAGCGATAAAGTTGCCAGGAAACTTCCTCCGAACACCAGGGCAGCAAACCAAGGTGATATATGTTACGAGGAACACGGCACTGAAATAGAACAAGGTGGCTAATTGATATAGCATTGTGAATATAAGATTTACTAGACATTAGTGTTCTCATTATTAATACTGAGCATAATGATCTTGCTAATATAGTAATAACTGTCAAATTACAACTTACTAAGATAGATAGTAAAACCAAGAATTGTGTCGCACCCAATAATTAAGAGGCTTTCTGAAACGATATAAAGCAGTTAACAAGTATAGGGAATAAACAATGTTAGAACATACTGCAGTATCCAAAGTAGAACTTACATGAACTGGAACAGACATATAAATAAGCATGTCACCAGCAGCTGGGCGAACAAAATGATGTAGACCTGAGAACGGGAAGAACAGAAATAAAAGATAAGTACACCATAACTATATAAACTGTGAATAATACACCATATAGATTAAAAACATAACTATTTGAAGTTAATAAAAATTTAATACTTCCTTATCGATTTAGTCAAAGTTGGGCGACAATAATGATAAAAATAAAGAAAAAGATTAGAAGTCTAAATCTGACAGACTGTTCAAATAAGACTCATGAATTATAGTACTGTATAAAGGCTAGCTGACATGTTTTGAGCATTTATATCAAAACTAGAATATCACGATTGTAATGTACTCAAAATAGCATGGCAACATAATCATCAAGAATTAGGTACAGAAAACAGGTAGAGTGCAGTACCTATTTATTCATATATATAAATTTGTTATATACATTCTACACGACATTCTAACGTTGATAATTGACAGAATAAACTCTTTGTACCATATTACTGTACATTTCATAAGGCCTACACTACAGCACCGTTTAAGAAAATTATAACAAATAAAAATTTTCTATATAATATATATATATAGATTTCAATAATATAGTAATAGTAAGTATTAGTAATAATTACTTAAATATATATAGATTACAGATAATTATATAATTAACGTTTATAGCATAAAGCATAAAATCAAAGAGGAAAGTATTAATTTAAACAAGTTCATTTATTCATTTTAATATATTTGTTAACATTTTTCACACCGGACCTACTGGTATATATTATGGTGTACACAATCAAATACAAGTACATTTTCCACATACAGGAACTATAAAT
Organism: Coelogynopora nodosa; assembly: GCA_034780555.1. NCBI lineage: Eukaryota > Metazoa > Platyhelminthes > Proseriata > Coelogynoporidae > Coelogynopora > Coelogynopora nodosa. Next base: position 15,491 of record JAUZND010027315.1, read on the forward strand.
GTTATTAATAGGAGTCCTTAGTGTACAATATGATTTCGATTTTTTTATGTTTCAATTTAAAGACAAAGTTTCAAGTCAAAAAAAAAAATTAATTATTTAAATTAAAATATCAAGTAATTCCGATTCGTGTGCCATAATTTCAGAATAACAATAATTGATCTTTTGTGGTTTGTTTAGTCGTACCTTTGTTTTGTTTAATATTGTATATATGTCTACATAATGTCTAGACAAAATAATAATGGGTTTTAATTATACATAATAAATATATTTTAATATTAAAAAGAAATTACTAAGTATATATTTTTTAATCAATAGCCTATACATGTTTACCGCTGCAATAAAATTAATTCTACAATATATAATGTTAGTCATAACCACAGATAATTACAACTACTCTATAACAATATATACCTATGGTCATAACTGTTAACATTACAAAACTTACAATGTAAGACATAGAAAAAAAGTGGTCTAATACATTGCTAACAAAATACATAAATTGAAGTATTAAAGTCAGATTTTAAAAAATTGTCAATTACAGTTAATCATAACCTATATATAAATTAATAAATTTAGAAAATAAAACAGGTTGAAAAACTATTAGTATAATATAAAAAATACACAGACAAATCCGCCCGGATCGAAAAACAGACAAAAATTGAATTTCTCTAAATAAAATATTCACTAAATAACAAGTTGTAATTTCTTTTAAGTTAATTAAAATGTTTCATTTGGTTCAAGATGAATTAATAAAAAGAACATTATGCCAAGGCAATTTAATATTATAACCAAATAAAACATTCATTTGATAAAAGCTTCAACACATTTTTATGTTAAATCACCCTTGAATATAACCCCAAGTATCACTTTTAACGAATTAAAAAGACAGGAATTAAAAATAATGACATTATATTTCGAAAATAGTAAATAAATAATGAACACCCCATTGAACATTGAAATACATAACAACTAAATGGTCCTAAATATTCTGAAAATATTAAAACGCCGTTTTAACTTAGTATTTGGGCTCAGGCTTGTACATAGGCTCTGGCTTGTACTTAGGCTCGGGCTTGTACTTTGGTTCAGGGGCGTACTTTGGTTCAGGAGCATATATGGGTTCCGGCACATAAACACCATACATTGGCTCTGGTTCATAGACACCATAGATAACCTCAGTCTCATATCCGTATACGGGTTCATACTTGGGTTCAGGAGCGTACTTGTGCTCTGGTTTGTATCCGTAGACAGGTGCTGGCTGGTACTTGGGTTCAGGGGCGTACTTGGTCTCTGGTTTGTATCCATAGACAGGTTCTGGCTGGTACTTGGGTTCAGGGGCGTACTTGGGCTCTGGTTTGTATCCGTAGACAGGTTCTGGCTGGTACTTGGGTTCAGGGGCGTACTTGTGCTCTGGTTTGTATCCGTAGACAGGTTCTGGCTGGTACTTGGGTTCAGGGGCGTACTTGGGCTCTGGTTTGTATCCGTTATAGACAGGTTCTGGCTGGTACTTGGGTTCAGGAGCGTACTTGTGCTCTGGTTTGTATCCGTAGACAGGTTCTGGCTGGTACTTGGGTTCAGGGGCATACTTGTGCTCTGGTTTGTATCCGTAGACAGGTTCTGGATGGTACTTGGGTTCAGGGGCGTACTTGGTCTCTGGCTGATATCCATAGACGGGTTCTGGATGGTAGCTCTCTACATGTGAAGGCTCATAGCCATAGGTGTCTTCATAGATAACACTGTGACCGATGATCTTCTTCGAATTGTTTGGCACTGGTGGAGCCACTGTCAAAGAGACCAGCGCAAGGAAAGCAACAAGATACAGTTTTGCCATTACTACAGTTCAAATAAGCCAAGAATGAGAATGTAGTGCTGCTTTGCTAGCTACATGTTTATATAGCTTTTTGGCTGCGGAATATAACAGTCAAATGTGTCCTTAGAAATGAACAATACTCATTTTGTTTAACCAACATTACACAACTTAACTGTTTAAAACATTAGATTATGCACTTGCACTCTAAAAGAAATAAATGTTTTATTTGTTAACACATAACAATGAAAATGTTATATAATATAGATTTTGACTTTATAATATAGTTTAACATGTATTCATTGGTATAATGTAGAATAATCCAATAATATAGTATTCTTCTATTGAGAGAGATGTGATATGAGATTTAGGTTATATAATTATTATTCAGAAAATGACTAGTAATGTAATACTAACTATAATTGTACTTTTTAATCAACAAAAACAGTTATAACGATTAATCCCTTTTAATATTGTTTATACTAGTTATCGACGTATTATAAATAAAAATATAAACGGCATTACTATCATTAAAAATTATCGTATTCGTACCTCAAAAATTTATAACCAACAAAACTGTACTGTATCATCATTTACAAATAATCATTTGTAGCACTCTTTTAAACTCAATGAATCTTATTTAAAGTTACTGGTAAAGCAATGGGTTATGTACGACTTTTTCAGAAGAAAAATGTACTAAAACTGCTTTGATAAAAAAATGGAGTAGTTATTTTGACGTCAACATTAATCACTATACTAGCCATTTCAAAAATATTATAATTTTATCCAAATTGATTACCTTCTCAGTAATCACTCAATAATTAAAAATATATTTTAAAGAACAATTCTTAATATGAAACGAAGAGGGTAAAATATTTTACTTATTAAACGCTTGAATGTGTTTTATCTAGATCAACATTATCAGTTAAAACTAACATTATCTGATTAAAGTAACATACTATATAGTTGCTAAATATTTTACTGACACAATAGAACAATAGAATACATAAAAATAAAATAATAAGAGACAAATTCATAAAAAGAATGAATTGTGAAACAGTTGTAGCTTTGTAAAAGGTAAATCTTAGTTTCTAAATTCTTCAATATAACTGTAAAGTAAACCCTAAAACTACAACACATATCCAAATAATACAAAAATTTCATTAGAATTAATAAATATATGCAACAATATGCGTTAATATATTTGAAATATCAACTTGATTCTTTCATAAATACTTAATAGCAATCACCTCACATTGAACATTAAATAATATAAGAACCATTTTTATCAACAATACCGCATATAACACAACACACCATGGAAGAAAATCTTTTTCAATAAAGAAAACACACTCATTATAAAAATGAAAACCAAAATCAGTCCTGTAGACAGCAACAAATTTTAACATTATAATTTAGGTAGATGTTACCTCTCCAATCATTTAATTAATTGTTGTGATTTCGTTGTTTGTTCCAGACTTGTACCTTCCACTTGTAAGTGTGAATTTTATCATGAATTATTCATCATCTATTCTAGTAATACCTTACATCATTATTTATTTATACTTTTGTAAATAAGTAGTTTTTATTCATTTCTGAAATATTTATTATGATAGCACAGAAGTGATCTAGTTGAGTATTTAAAATGATCTATTTTATCATATTGAATCAAAGTTTCGGGCGCCAATTATGGCTACACCTAGTGGCCCTGCATCACCATTCCAAGTATTTTGAAAGACATATAAAGCTTATTACTTTACTAGAGATACGGATTAAAATTATGGTATAGGTGAAAATGGATTATAAATACAGATTTAATCGAAATTACGTTACGTCGGTCGCAATATTATTTACAATTTTGAAATTAAAATGGTATAAAATTGCTTTTAAACCAATCAATACGTATTCTGGGAAGCATTGATTCAATGTACAAAACATATGCACATTATAAATAAACACGTAACAAACAAAACAGCCTTATGTATAGTTAATCACAAAATAGTATAAGGATTTTCAAAACCAATTATAACTATGTTTTACACATTGTTTCAAAATGAAACTACCTAATTGATTTCATGGCAATAAATACTGTTCGTATGTGATGAACTAAGAAAACCGGTAATGTTAAAGCAACAATATTAAGACTAAACATAACTAAATGTACTTGTATTAAATGTACTTGTATACCTACTTTGAATAGCGCAGAATTTTTACAAATTTTTAAATATAACATCATATAAAAAGGTTTTGTATAATTGCAGATTAACATTATATATATATAACATTTTTAATATACTATTTGAATATTACCAGAAATTAATTTAGAACTGGAATAGTCATATCCATTAAATATTGCTTAATGTTTATTTAAGCATCAATATTTTTTAATTTAGAAATTAACTTTTAAGTATATTATTCCCAACCGCTGAACATTATTTAACCATAGACGAGTTAAAGCATCATAATAACAAACAAACATTTGAAAATAAGTAATAAAATATATTGAATATATTATTATTATTATTATAAGGGGGGAAAAGGTCAAAAAATATTACAGAAATTAGATCTTTTAATAATCAAATACCTTTGTTAGAGACTTTGAAACATTTTAATAAAAATAACACTATATATATTTTTGTACTGATACTCCTATCAGTGCTTTGATGCAGGTTAGTACTTGGGCTCTGGTCGATACTTGGGCTCTGGTTTGTACTTGGGCTCTGGTTTGTACTTGGGCTCTGGTTTGTACTTGGGCTCTGGTTTGTACTTGGGTTCAGGCTTGTACTTGGGCTCTGGTTTGTACTTGGGTTCAGGCTTGTACTTGGGCTCTGGTTTGTACTTGGGCTCTGGTTTGTACATGGGTTCAGGCTTGTACATAGGTTCAGGTTTGTACTTGGGCTCTGGACGATACTTGGGTTCAGGGGCGTACTTTGGTTCAGGAGCGTACTTGGATTCAGGCTTGTACTTGGATTCAGGCTTGTACTTGGGCTCTGGTTTGTACTTGGGTTCAGGCTTGTACTTGGGCTCTGGTTTGTACTTGGGTTCAGGTTTGTACTTGGGTTCAGGTTTGTATTTGGGTTCAGGCTTGTACTTGGGCTCTGGTTTGTACTTGGGCTCTGGTTTGTACTTGGGTTCAGGTTTGTACTTGGGCTCTGGACGATACTTGGGTTCAGGGGCGTACTTTGGTTCAGGAGCGTACTTGGGTTCTGGGGCGTACTTGGGCTCTGGACGATACTTGGGTTCAGGGGCGTACTTTGGTTCAGGAGCGTACTTGGGTTCAGGGGCGTACTTTGGTTCAGGAGCGTACTTGGGTTCTGGGGCGTACTTGGGTTCAGGTTTGTACTTGGGTTCTGGGGCGTACTTGGTTTCCGGCTCGGGTTCATAGTAGGTTTCATCTTCGTATCCATAGATAGGTTCATAGTCATAGTCGGTGTCGAAAGCGTAGAGATCATCATAGTCGTCGAAGTCATACGCATCTTCATATGTAATAGAATAGCCGATAACCTCCTTTGTTTTTTTTGGAGCTGGTACAGCAATAACCAAAGCAACCAAAGCAAGGCACGCAACGATGAATAGCTTAGCCATAGTTTAATAACTAAAGAAAAAATTAACTAATGTCTAGCTATGCCAAAAACATTTATATACTATATTGTCAGCGACAGAACATTTGCTGTAGACGTGTCCGGTGAAGACACCTCACTTTTAGTTAACAAAATTCGGTTGAACTTATTGAACCTACTGATTGTACTAACCTACTGATTGTTCAGTTACCAATTTTTATTTTAGTATTGTCGTTGTATACGAAGGTTATATATGAATTTTAAAATAGGTATAACGTTGTTAGGTTATTACCATTAGAGCTTCCCTGGGAATATCACGGAATGGTTCATTTTAATGATCTTTGTTAGTTTTAAAATTACTCATAAAAATTAATAATATAGGAAATAATACTTAATTAAGCAGAAAACAAGAATCACTTTATCCAATCTTTAAAAAATTACCCGTATATAGGGAATCTTCAAAATTATGTATCTACACTAAAATCATACAAACACATAGCCTACTTATGAACCATAAGAAATACGACGATGTTAATGTATATTGTTAATATCTCAATAAAAAGGTATGCATCAAATATTCTCTAGATTATTCTTTTTCAGAATTATTACATTTTATAGATATATGCCATAGATCACTAAAACAGTCTGTATTTTCAATCTGCTATATACAATAAGTGAGCATATATTTAAATTATTTGCATTATTTCCCGTTATTACACAGACTAACATATTAAAAAGTGGAATAAACATCTAAGTTGTACTAATGAAAAGTTGAACGCCAACTCTAAATATATTCGGTCATCTATCTCAAACAATTAACTTATTCAGTTGATATTATTCACATTCTTAACTACAAATATATTATAATGTTGATCTAATCAATAAGTTATATATTTAGTTAACATACCTACTTAATAATTAATCATTATTAATTTATCGGTTAATTAACGACATTTCGAGTCGCGTGGACACTACAACAACAACATAATAAGACTATAAATTTACATTCAAGTACACATTAATAATACAAAAAATAAGTTAAAAAATACGCAGGGTTCATACAGAAAATCCTAAGTCCATAATCGAATGGTTTTTGGGGATATGATAAAGTAGGGAACTTCAACGTGTCCTTTCAATTAGCAAAGGAATTAATGAAATCTGTAAAAGAATATGATATTAGGATAATAAGTTTTTCTTATTTTTTGACAGAATATAAGTAAACAATTTTAGTGCTTTAAAAATTTTATTTTAGGGGGCTTTCGAGGAATATTTTTCTTTTATTTTCGAGTAAGGGTTTGCTGGACTCATCTACAAAATCTTTAGTTTAGATGGTTTTCGGGTACTCTCAAAAGGGAAAATCCAAAATCCGTACGTATAACGAATTATGCAATCATACACTTACTCTCAATTTAGTTTTACGATAATAAATTATTCATGTACATGTTCCGACCTTAACAACTGCCAGTCCGTTTTTATGTCTAATAACTACACTACCAAGGTGATAGAGAAGGTTAACTTTTGATTATCGAATCGATCTCCAGAATTTGTTTTTTATAAACTTCCTTGTAAGTTTCATAGTCACTCAAAGGGCGCAAATATATTTATGAAAAAACTATTTCGAATTTAAAAAACATTAAAACCAATTTTGATTGATAAATAAATGAATTTATGGCTGAGCTTGTTTATTATAATTTATGTCCACCATGCGCGCTTTGAGTCTTACTGACTTTATGCTCCGGGGATATTTGCCCGAACTGATGCATTTGTTAACTCTTGTTTTAACTTTCTCCATTTTAACGAGTACTATTTATGTTCAGAGGCAAAATAGACTACAAAAATACGTATCCAATGCATTCTAAGCAATTAAAAAGTTTAGAAGGAATAATCGGAGCCAAATTATATATTATGATAAAATAAGTAATACTATATTTTGTTGTCAAATAATTGGGATAGGCACTTGTACTCATTTATTTATATCACTTAGAAATGCATTTAAAGAAAACATTGTGTTTCAATTATTAAAAATATGTTTTTAGTTTTAAAATATATATATATTTGAAAAACAATGAACAACTAGTAACACATATTCTCTAGATTTATTTATGTACTAATTCTTCAATAACTGTTGATATTCAAAATATATGCTCTAAATAAAGTTACAACTACGTCTCTAATTTACTGAATGTACACATTAAACCATGTAATGGATTTTTGTTACTAATGTTTGACTGTTATAAAATATAAAGCTATAACCAAAACTTTAACTATTCTGAAACAATGCTGCATATTGTGAAAAGTGAAAGTGTGACGTGGGTCAGTCAGTGTTGGTCGCATGCACCTTGATAATATCACTTTAAGAACACTCATACACAGTCATTGATTGTAGAAGTGGTAGTCCAATGGTATCATGTACCTGCTGAAGTGAAAGGGTCAGTATCAGCTTAACACACTAAGATAGTGTGAAACTTTTTTCATATATAGTTACAAAGAACCTTTTTCGACTTGCCACTTACCCAACTGTTGCGTCACACGGAAGTCACAAGTTAAAGATATTATCATAAATATTCAAAGTTTTTATTATTTCTTATTTAGTATTTAAAAAATTTGCGATAAGCATTTAACAAACACTATAATTATTTAAATATTATATTTACGACATCTATTTCACATCCAGGGCACCTAACAATCTCCTTCAAAATTTCCGGAAAATATTTTTTGCTCCTCCACTATCCACCGTAATTTATGGCGAGGCGAGCAGCCGAGCCTCTAAATCGGCGCCAAGCGCCGAATTTTTGTCAGTTTTAAAGCTTAGATTGCATTTAAAGACATCTAATTAACATAATTTGTTTGTTCTTTGTTCTGTTAAATCAAGT
>JAUZND010027326.1:0-11906 GCA_034780555.1 Coelogynopora nodosa
TTACATCATTAGCATCAATTACATCATTAGCATCAATTACATCATTAGCATCAATTACATCATTAGCATCAATTACATCATTAGCATCAATTACAGCATTAGCATCAATTACAGCATTAGCATCAATTACATCATTAGCATTAATTACATCATTAGCATCAATTACATCATTGGCATCAATTACATCATTAGCATCAATTACATCATTATCATCAATTACATCAATTACATCATTAGCATCAAGTACATCATTAGCATCAATTACATCATTAGCGTCAATTACATCATTAGCGTCAATTGCATCATTGGCATCAATTATAGCATTTGCATCAATTACATCATTATAGAGGAATGCACGGTCTTGCAATATTCGTGTATAGTATACGTTTTTTATCTCTGTCAAAGGACAACTAGTTCCATGTTTAGTCTGAGTTTGCTTTGTTTTATAGTCCGTCGAAGATACTCTGGGGCATATTGTACATGTAAATTATTCTTTTAAAATACTCTGGCAACCCAAAAATCCCGCTAAATTCATGCTTATGATATATTTTTGTCCTCCAACCAATGAATTGCATGAGGGATTGTACTATGCGTTCATAACGTTTAGCAATGCAGATCGTTAGGAAAACTATTTGGTAGTTCAAGAAGTCTCCTGGTTGCTTCCTTTTTTAGCTATAGCAAAAAAATCATCGCTTGTCTCCAGCAGCTAGGTAAAATGCTGAGTAAGGTGATGATAGTGAGGAGATTTTCTGAATGTCAGTGAAGAAAGTTTTGCAATCAGCAAATAGCAAAAGTTGATCTGAATAAATCACTTTTTATAGTTTTCAAATGTCTTTAAAAGCAATTAAATGTTGTGGTTGAACAAGAGAACAGCTTAGATAGAATCTTTTCCCTAAGTTAATGCTTTTTTACAGTTTTTTTATAAAATAACTTTTTTTAGATAGCCAGAGGGATTTGTTGACATTGTTGTAACAGAAGTTGGTGAACAATATATTTTTATTGCTGTGAATATTTGTAATGAGAATATATCCATTTCTATGTTATGTTTTTTTCGTCTAGACTATCCACTTGTAACATATTTAAAAGTTCATCAAAAAAGTTCTAATGAATTACTAATATCATGGTCATCTAATCGGAACACTAGCAAGTCAGAATTTTTTGTTGTTGATATCATAAAAAGCCATTTTGTGAACTCATCAATATTATTCCTCAGTAACTACACTATTTACGTAAGTATTCAACATGGCAAATTTAAAATAATTAGAATACCATCTAGGTGTTTATTTATAACAAATTTAATACAATTATAACAATAATAATATTAATATTGATTATAGAGTAGTATGTTGCATTCACTATTATTTTCATCAAGTAGAACACGATATATTATATATATATATATTATCAATCGAGAGTGATATTTTACAAATATTTGAATTACTACGAATAATTTATATTTCAATGATGTTAATGATGTTAATTTCAATATGTTAATGGCCACAATTATTTTAAACCTTGATAACATAAACAACGATTTACTTAATAATAATCTAAATTAAAGGCCATGAGCTTAGGTTAATTATGTATTAATTCTTAACTATGTAATTAACAAAAATAAATGTAATCAACTGGATGAAAAATATTTCAAAAATTATAAAGTATAAAATTCAAAGAAGTAAATTACTAAAAAATCAAGTTAACATTAAATGTATTTTAAAGGAATTATTAGTTTACGTATTATTTTGTTTACATGATATAATGTTTTATATATTATTCAATTTCTTGTTGAACCTGAAAAAAAAATCGTGTAACTATAGTAGCTATTTCACGGGTCAATTTATAAATTTAATGTTTACATTTAATAATAATCATATACACATATTATATTATAATGCCCCTATGTTAATTTCATATATAATTAAATACAAAACATATTAGCCATAGTAACACTGTGATCTTTTATAATTAGGACTTCTTTCATTTATCGATTCTTTTAAAGCATGTTTTCTTGAATATTGTATGGATGCATTTTTGTCACTTACAATTTAACTTTGTATAGTTCTGTTTATTTTAACTTTTTATTTTTCAAGTTAAGCAAAATATAACTATACTGTTGTTCTAAACTGCTAAATTACTGATACCATTCGATTTATATTTTTAATAAACGCTTTATATTTATTATTATAATATCAAAGGTTGCACGCACTATCCACCAATAAAAGGTTCGATAAGCATGTGCGAAATAAATAGTATACTACTACATAATCAAATAAATATTTTTATATTTTAATTTTATAATTTCCACTTTTGGACGCATAACTTATATATTAATTTCTGACATAATTGTGGCTATTTTGTTATTAATTTTATCGTTTTGTATTTAAAGCATTTTATAATCACATTACATATTTTTTAAATAAAAATGTTCACTGTTATAAATGTATATATTTCAACTAACGCTTTTATTACCATTTTAAAATTTTATAAATATTTCAACGTTACAATTTATATATTTTTATGAATAATATTTCAGAGAAATAATAATGCATCACTTAATGAACTATTTCGATTAGCTCGCTACACAGAAAACGTAACTAATCATAACATAAAATCCCATGTTGCTAATGAGACCCGAATAATGAATTTGTCTATACCGGTCAAGTCATGTAACCGTTATAGAATTTGTGTCACCGCTGGTAATTCAACATTTGTGAAACATGGGAATTGTTCACAACCAATATCGATACTACCAGGTATTTTTAAAAAATCTGAAAAATATTCTTTTAATAAATAACTGTTGTAATCGATGTGAACATTAAGTAATGTATTTAAAATGTACCATTTTTATTTTGTACATGGTATCATTTGATTACAGAAGGTAGTGTACTTATTATTCTATGTAACATAACATAAGGATACATTTATAAAAAGAAAATATATTTAAAAACAACATCACAGTATTATAATGTTAGTCAAGTGTCCAATATTGATTTATGATGTCATCATAATATGTCATAATTATAAATAAGGTTACTTTCCCCACTGATTCTATGAATGGAAGTATTATTTTTCATGTTCGGAAAAAAAAAATTTAATTTAAGCTTGTTTTAGAATGTTTTAGATTTACTTGTAAACATCTTTATTCATTTTATATTTTACATTCGATGAAGAGTTTTAAGCTCGAAATATAAGATTTTAAAATATTTATATATTTTAATTTTAAAAATTTAGACATCATAACTGATTTTTCACTAAATAATGATTTGTGTATAAAACATTCTCTGTCTGTAAATCTTTTCATCATACTTTCAATTACTTTGAACCTTTTTATAATATCTCTATTTATTCTTTCAATATACAACACTATCTCTTGGCCATCAGATACTTATTTAACTAAACTCTGCCCATCCTTTCCAATTCAAGTGGGCGTTATGTTGCATATAGGTATACCAAATACAACAGTGATTGGTAAAACGTGTAACGATAACCTTTTTTAAAATATTATTTTAATACTTTTCTAAACTCGCGTCAAACTTATAATGCTTTTTTATAATGAACTTTTTAATAATTTTGTAAAGTGAACCCCATAAGCCATAAGATTGTACAAATAGGTACGGAAGCATGAAACTTGGCCCAACGCTTCCTTAGACCATCACCTTTTTTTTACTATTGACCTTGACCTGTGTTACCTTGCACTTGACCTTTTTAACTTTGCCTGTGTGGACAAATTGTTTACTATACTTTGGGTCTATTTTTGCGATGTATTTTGTGCATAACTTTACATTTAGACACCTTAGCAATTATTTAAAAAAAGTACATCATACAAAGTACTTGTCCTTGACCCCTGGCCCTTTCGACCTTGCTGTTTGTGAATACAGTCGTTACATTATATATTTTCCCTACACGAAAGGATTTTTTCGTGAATATATTTTCAACCTTTTTTCATTACTGGCTAAATAATTAGTTAAACTTTTAATAAAAATTTTTGTTATTGATTATTGATTATATCATTGTAGCTAAACTTAATACATGAACACTCATTTAGAGAAGTCTGAGAAATTAAAATATTTAAAAGTTGATGATTATTAAGTTGTAATTACCAATAAAACACGTGTTCATCGATAGAAAGCCATTTATTTAACAAATTATAACAAATAAGAATTATGTGATTAAAATGACTATCATCAGTACTTAATCGATGAATATAAAAAATGGAATGATTTAGTACTAATCAATGTCACGTTTGACGCATGGTAAAAGATCTAAAGCAACAATGTTGAATAATTAACATGGTAAATTTAAGATCAGTCGATCACAAGATGCTATAGAGGAGATATACAGGGTTAATCCAGCCTTTTTACATAAGCAGTGTTTATGACATTCTTTCATGCACCCACTCAAAGTTAAAATTCAAAATCAGTAAATTACGAGGCTTGGCAGCCACATAGAGATATACACGGTAATTTTGCCTTTTTACATTTGCAGTGTTTGTTGCATTATTTCATGCACACACTTAATGAATTCTCTGATGCCTCGCGTAATGTCGCTCATGTTGGTTCATATTATGCAGTAGTGCGTTTTTTCCAAACCGACGCACATGGGTCAGGGTATTCTGACTGTCTTGTGATACACTGTGCCCACACATGTCCAGCTTGATAAGCAGATCTCTTGATATTACATATACAGAAGTGAATCTGCTGTAGGGGGAAGGTTGTCAATTGGTTTTGCCTTTGTTGCAAACGTATATTTCCGGGTCTCATTGACTCGTAAACATTTACATGTTCGGTCATACATTATTAGCACAAATCTTTTGTTGACGAATATCCTCCTATATTATTTCAAATTGTGGCTTTGAACATCTCACGAATGTTCTGTATTCTCTGGATACACAATCCAAGCTTCCAATGTTAACGTTTTGCTGTTTTAAACAAAAGTGATGTGTTGTCACATCCTATAAAAGCATGAAAAAATAGTAGACTCAGCTTTTTCGAGACTTATTGCGCGTACAATATCATGAATAGGAATTACTGTATCTTTTTTCCTGTGGCCAACCTGAAGAAATAATATTGAGTACATTACACTGAAATTAAACCAAGGAGACTCCCTGACACATTACCTGAATTTGTCGCATCTAACTCAGAAATTAGAGTCTGTATTTCAAGAGTTCAATAAAGCCACGAGGAAAGAAAGTAAATGGAGAAAACAGGAAATGCTAAAACCTTAGGCACCTTATTATGCAGAAAATAATAGAGGGAAGGTTTCAAGTAAAACCATCACAGAAATGCTGTCACTACTAAATTAAAAGTCTCAGCATCCCGCTATGATTTGCCATGCAATGGATTTAACAAAACTGCAACTGAATTTGATGGCGCAGCTAGTATTTCATTGATAAAGCCAAAACATAGCAAAATTTTCAAAGAGAATTCTGATAGCATATTCGTGAGGTGTAAGACTGCGAGTGCAAGACGAGGTTCCCATTCTAAGAAATTAGGCAACCTAGATCTAATGAGGACATGCCAGAACTCTTCCAATACCTTGCAGAACCTTGCAGGTGAAATTGCAAAACATAAAAAATGATAAAGAAGTGTATATAACATTTGGTGATGCTGTGAAATGTTCCCTGGATAGAACTGTTAGACCTGATAATAGTTTATGTATTCACAAGGAGGCGGATACAATAATCTTGTTACATGCACACCATGCCGTAAAAGAGGTCATGAACATGTGTCGATACAAACAGTTGATTCTGATGTGGTGGTGATAGCAACATCTGCATTCAGTAAACTTGGTCTTAAAAAGTTGTAAATAAGTAGTATTTAGCACTGGAACAAATAGAAAAGTATTTCCTATTGATGAAATTGCAAGCGCAATAAGTATTGAATAAGCTGAGTCTCTCATGTTTTTTATGCTTTTACTCGATGTACAGCACATCAGCTTTTGTTTCAAAGGATAAACAGTCAACATGGTAAGCTTGGAGTGTGCATCCAGAGATTACCGAAACAGTCATGAGGTTTAGCAATCAACAAGTTAAAATACTATAGGAGGTTGTTGATTGTTAGAGAAATAGAAAGGTTTGTGGTACTAATATACGACCAAACTAATGAATGTTCAAGAGTCAATAAGAGTCAAAAGATATGTTTGTAACAAAAGCAAAACCAATTGACAAGTTTTCACCTATAGGAAATGCACTTCTGCAGCACATCAAGAGATTAGTTTATCAAACAGGACATGTGTGGGGCCAGTGTACCACAATACAGCCAGAATACCCTGACCCATGTGCGTCGGTTATGCAAAAACGCACTACTGCAGGATAAGAACCAAAATGTGCGACATTACCCGAGGCATCAGATGCATGCAGAAAATTCATTAAGTGTGTGTGCATGAAAGAATGCAATAAACACTGTACATGTAAAAAGGCAGTATTAAGCCTGTATATCTCCTCTATATCCTCTTGTGATCGACTGCAGCTACAATAATAAATAATAAATACTTTTATTAAAAGTTGAACTAATTATTTAGCCAGTAATGCAAAAATATTGCAAACATATTAATGAAACAATTATTCCGTGTAGTTGAAAAATATCACGTAATGACTGTATTCACAAACAACAAGGTTAAAAGGGTAGAGGTCAATGAAAAATTATTTGTATGATGTAATTGTTTCCTAATTATTATCTAAAGGGTCCAAATGAACACTTAAATGCAAAGTATCTGGTAAAAATAGACCCGAAGTATAGTTAATATTGTTTCCGCACAAGCAAAGTTTAAAAGGTCAAGTTCAATGTCAACTTGGTCAATTAGAAAAAATCACAATCCTTATGCCATTTAGAGTATTATAGGGCCCACTATAAGGGACCCCACTGAGGGACACCACTATAAACACACCACTCAGGATCCAAAGACCTACACCTTATTAATTTAATTGTTTGTATCAGTGGTGTAGGTTATTTTTAATCGTATATACTTGTTTTGTATTATACAAACATCATCATCCATAATAAATAATACATAATATAGCCAACGTACTCGGAAAATATAATTTTAAATAATACAAAAAATAAAAAATAAATCTTCAGGTACATTATGATTAATAAGTAATCCGACGTTTTACTCCGAATTCCTCCTGTGAATCTCTAAGAATTAGCTGGGTCTATTAAACGATTGGTAAGAGACTCAGACATTCGTGCTACTTTAATAAATGAACTTAATATAGCTAAATGTAAATCTTCCAAATTAGATAATAAGTTATATTGAAGGAATATAAGTATTACTAAGTTTAAAATGAATAATTATCCCACTTCATTTGTTAATGACACAATTAATAAATTTGACAATGTTCAAAACAATTGTCAGGATATCCGATATACACACAACAAATATTTCACGTTTAGTGTTAAATTTGTCAAATTTTGAATGTTTCCAACAAACTTCATCAATATAAAGTTACCTGTAATAGTTGTAATAAGGTATATCTAGGCCACATACATTTATTTATATAAACGCGCATCTCTTAATACATTAAACAGTCAATTCTGCCTTTTTTAGACATTTTACATAACTTCAAAATTGAAAATTCAATTTCGAAAGGTGTATTTTGCATAGAAAGCTAAGATAACGGAATGTCTATTTATTAAAAATTGAAAGATGACCTGATGAATGGGTTCATTGGTATATACAATACACTAGCTCCGTTAAAAAAATGTTGATGGTATTTTTTGCTCTGAGCCAAAACCGATTTTCATTGTTTTTTTATTATTTTGTATCACTCTCAAGTTTTTCTATCTCTTTATTATTCTTATTATTATACACATTATGAAGACTCCATGTGATTTTTGTCCACATTGACCAAATTGTTACTTAGACCCTAAGCTTCGACCTGGTACCAAAAACTAAACTTTTACAAAAACTTGAAGTGAAATGGTGGGAACCCCAATGGTGGGAACCCCATAATAATACTAATATCGGTGCTAGACTAACTTTTGGACTAAGTGGTCCGGAGGTCTAAATGCGTATTACAAATTCATAGATTGGCTCTTGGCCCATATGCTGAATATCCTGAAGTGAAACTGCAGAATGTTCAGCTGCTTAAAGCTGCATAACTGAATAATGAACACTCTCACAAGTTCGCTTTATAATATATAGTTTGTATACATATTATCTAGACCACAACCAGGCAATATTAATATAGACCACATCATTTTCACTATTAGGACGTAAATAAATTATATCTAAATGTTTACATTTCTCTTCTTAATTAATAGTTTATTGTAAACGAAATATAATCAAAATAAACTGTGTTTGCAAAGAAGGTATTAATATTATTTAATATTTAATATTAATTAATAAAGAATATTTAACCAGTAATAAATAATACTTCAGTTTTATATGTTATAATAATTTAAAATATCGTAAAAGATTGTCTTTTATAGCATTTTGTTCGACACTTTATACAATAAACATATTGCATATACTTTTAATATACACCAAATCAATCAATTTGGATGTGAGCATGTCGTGTAAATACGTATATTTGTAAATAAGTAAAAAAAATTTTTTTTAATTTTACATATTTTTTATATATAATATTATTATATATTACTATTATATATTACTATTAAATACATTACTAGTTATAATATTTTTATTAATGTTGAATAATGTATACCATTGTCCAAAACTTAATCATATTTACAATTAAAAGTTTTAAACTCTTTTCAATAAAGTTGTATTTCAATTATGTGGTATGGAAATCATGCTATGGAAATATTATGTTTTTAAAAATTAAAAAAACATCAAAAAAAGTACAATTACTGTACATACACAAAATTATTGCATAATTATATTTTACAATAATATGTAAAAACAACGGTTTAAAAGTTTTTTGGAATTTTTTATAATCAAATTATCCTTTAGTACCGGGTTAGCACTTGGGTATTCTTTTTGGAAGATTGCGCGGGGTGCTAAGTTATTCCGCGTTATGTAATACGAGTTAGCACTAGCCTGGATACCTTAGTTTTAGCACGCGTTATGTAATACGAGTTAGCACTAGCCTGGATACCTTAGTATTAGCGCGCGTTATGTAATACGAGTTAGCACTAGCCTGGATACCTTAGTATTAGTACGCGTTATGTAATACGAGTTAGCACTAGCCTGGATACTTTAGTATTAGCAAGCGTTATGTAATACGAGTTAGCACTAGCCTGGATACCTTAGTATTAGCACGCGTTATGTAATACGAATTAGCACTAGCCTGGATACCTTAGTATTAGCACGCGTTATGTAATATGGTGCGTATGTTTAAAGTATACATAATATGTTCTGACTCACTGAGTCTGTTTCATTCCCCAAATTAAGATCAATAAATAGCTGCAATATAATTATGTCATTTTGAATACAAAAACTGCATCTGATCGTACCTATGCACATAATATTGTATCACAAAAATGATTAGTGTTCTAGTAGGTATATACTATATGTCTCAGTTCTGAAGTTCTCAGAAAGGTAACCTTCAATGTATATAATAAAAAAATATGTCGATGGTCGGAAATACTTAGTTTTTCTTACTCTGAATCCATAAATAAAAAATCAAATATTTTTGTTCAATAAAAAAACTTCTATCCATAATAGGTTTTAATAATCTTATGACAAATGTATAATTACTTCCTACGTAATAATAGGATATGTTTTTACGTGTCCATATTTTGTTATGTACATGTCCACAAAAGTTTAGCCTTTCCATCAGATTTAAAATTGGTTAAAATATCGCCTTAGAATTTCTGGCTTTAGAAAGATCATCTTTTCAATTTGGTATATTTTTGGATAATGCAAAGAGTATTTCATGCCAATAGAGCTCATTAAGAGTTGCTAACTTTCAACTAACACAGCTGCTAGCCAGGAACGAGAAAATCCGAGTGTTTATAGGTTCAAATCTCTTTTGATACAAAACCCCCGCATCCGCAAACCAGTGTTCTAATCACTTCGTCATGCACATTTATTTTTGTACTTTATTAAAGGAAAACAATTGTTTATAAACGTTGAGTACGTATCTGTAAATCATAAAATGTTTTATTTATGAGTGGGCGGTTAGAGTAACCCCGCAGAAATCAGGGAACGAAAGTATATAGGACTGTTCTGGCATAACATTCGGTACAAGCAAACATTTTAACTGGTTAAGGTTAAACTGTTAGTATTCTAATTTAAAAAATTAACAAAATGCGACGTACCTATAGTTGTAATCGTTTTTTTGTTTCATCATTCTTTATTGACGATATTACTTATGAAAGAGTCACAATACATTAAACATTTTTTAAATATATTTTTGAAATCTCTGAATTAATTTTTTGTGGTGAGAAGGAATATATATATATATATATATATATTATATTTACAGATTATTGTATTCAAAAAATATATTAAATTGTATTAAGCAAATCAAATGTATCAATTGTTAATCATTTGATTTTAATTCATCTACTATTAATTGTGTTGCTTCAATGTAATGTCCAAATGTATAAAAACTAATTATAAAGTACGAACAACAAAGAGATAAATTATTACATTTTCTACACTTGTTCACAGTTCCAAAATATCTCCAAGTGAAAATGAATTTGAAAATGGTGTATTTGTATATAAAATGGAGGAATAACTACAATATAACAAGTTGTAGTATTAGATACGATGTAGAAACGAAAATTAAAAACTACACAAAATCATACAAAACGGTCAAAAATTGTAAGTAAAACATTGACAAAGGTATATATTTTAAATAATGTAAAATAATACAAAATGTGTATATTATGTGTTCTTTTTATTTTAATATTGCTTCGTTTTGTCATTTTTAAGGAAATATTACGTGTACACGTACAATATATCATAAATGTGTGGATTTAAAATAATTGTTCATTGCGTTTCTAATGTTACTTCATAAATACAAATTGTGATATTTTTCTCATTTTTCTAATCTAAATTTGTCTAATATTCTAGAATAGTATAGTAAGGTATAGTATATAGTTACTAAGGTTGTGTAACGATAACAGAGATTGCACCAGTATTAATTAGCGTATTGCATATTACACAAATTACATATTATAAGTTAAATTATGGTATCATTTATGCAGGAAATGTTGTGTTCGATAGAGTATTTGTTATAGTGGAAAGAGAGGAGTTACATTTAAATAGATTATTAATTATTTGGGACTTTCTTTCGACACCATGTATGAGGATTTTGAATAAGATTAAGACTGCTAGGCCAAAAAAAGATGTTGGGACTCAAGACAATGTTGAAATCATCTACAAAATTGTGAAGAATGATGAGATTATTTTGCGGAATTAAGTGAAGAGTTATAATTTTAGGAATTTAGATTGTTACGAACGGAACTCAAATTTTAACCAGGGTTAATTTAATAAGGTGTTCCGCTTTATTTTAGAATTATATGTAATTGTGTTTACGATCATTGAAGATTTATAACTTTTTGAAATAAAAAATATTTTAATTATTAGATCGTGTAGTGAAGGAAGTTACAATTGTATAACTAGATATTTGATAATATCGTTAAGGTGATGTATAAGGTAGCAAGAAGTATGTTGAGAATTCAACTAAATTAGTTTGTATAAAATCATTATGTAAAACATTATTACAAACATATACATTTGTATCGACAAAATTTGCTATTTTAGAGTGTACATTTTTTAATTTAATATTGCATTTCATATTTTGATAATAATTGTAAGTTTTAAAAATAATTAAAATAATTGAAAAGAGTCTTCGCCCTTATTCCATACAATTATAATTTTTGAATTTAATTTACATTATTTCATTTAATTTAATTTACATTATTTCATTTAATTTAATTTAATTTTTGAATTTAATTTAATTTATATTATTTTAATTTATATTATTTTAATTT
>JAUZND010027326.1:12006-23725 GCA_034780555.1 Coelogynopora nodosa
AATTCATTTTAATTTAATTTAATTCATTTTAATTTAATTTAATTCATTTTAATTTAATTTAATTCATTTTAATTTAATTTAATTCATTTTAATTTAAATTTAATTCATTTTAATTTAATTTAGATTATATTATATTATATTATTTATTTCGCGTCTTCGGGAGTGTGGGTTTGTTCTTTTCGGGTGGTTCGGTCTCCTGTAAGTCGGGTTTAGTTAGGTGTCGCTTCTTGGGAGCCATCATCACCTGTTCTGGATTGCGTGGTTGCTTGGGTGCCAGTGGCTGGAGACTTCTCTCTCTCACTCTCTCTCTGTTATATGAAATCGGCTCGGCTTCTTTCTATTTTTTTTCTCTTTTTCTTGTGTTAATAAGGGTCACCGTGTGCGTGCCTGAGTCAGTGACGCTAGAGGACACCTTGCTCTCTTTATCGCTCGCTCTCTCTCTCTCTCTCTATCTATCTCTCTCTCTCTCTCTCTCTCTCTCTCTCTCTCTCTCTCTCTCTATCTCTCTCTCTCTCTCTATCTATCTCTCTCTTCTATGCCCATTCATTCCAAAAATTGTGATCCACAAACTCGAGCTTCTTTTATAGTACCGTTATAGTGGCGTTATCCCGCTAACTATTGTCATGATGCAGAACATATTATCTGCTAAAATGTATCACGTTTGCTTGTCTGTGTTGACTCAAAATAGATTTATTAATGTGAGGAGTCAGTGCGTACGAACATGTTGTTGTCAAACCCAACGTATTTTCATTATTTTCTGTTACAATCAACAAAAGTTATTCCCACTTTATATATTTACTAGGGTTGTAGGGTTAGTGTGCAATGATCAATAGAATCAATAAAATCAATAGTATGACCTCCCTCAAACTTCTGCAAGAACAATTGAATTGTACATTTAATAAGCGAAATTCTTCTGGAAATTATTTCCAATTGATTTTAGGTCATTCGTGATAAATGAAACGTGTTACATTCCTCTATGAGAATTAGTTTTATTGCCCATTGAGGAACTTGGCGTCATATGTTTCGTTTTAAGTAAAATGTTGTCAAATGTTTGATAATTAATGAACCCCTGTTTGCTGAGTCTACAAATCTTCATTGCATTTTTCAGATTGATTAAAATGTCCAAATTTTGTTACAGTCTAAGAGACATGGGTGTGATTGTTCATATTACAAACCAGAATTTTATAAATATAAACAAAATCCTTCCAAAGAAGGTCTTCAAATAAAGAGTCTGTTTTAATCGACTTCACTTAATTGATCTGTAGAAATCGATTTATGTTCACTGATTTCCAGATGAATGCCTTCAACTGGACAGGTGTGAATTGTGATTTTGTTGTATTTCTTTCTTTCTCACTTTCTGTATGGTGAACTTATTTGAATGAGTTTAATATACTTTTGTGTTTGGTAAGGTTGTCCTTTTGGTCCTTTTTAATTCTTCTTTAATATATTTGCCCGGCGTAGATGTAATCTTACTTACGTACGCACAAACCTGTTCTGAAATAATTTTCCGGCGTAATATTTGTATTTCCAAATAAGATATATAAAGTTGATACGTTTTAACAAATATTTTTATAATATGTGAATGAATGTTTCCATTACATTTGTGGTTTATATCTATTAAATCGATTAAGTACCATTTTTTTCTAATAACGGTGCATAACACTGTTGAATATGATGCAAAAGTAACCACTACGATCTTTCGGTCTTCTTACAATTGCATAAACAATCTGATTTATTTGTAAAATATTCAACATTCATTTGCTAATAATTAATAGTTATGATTAAACGGGTTACTAAATAATGGGATAATAAACGTATATTTGTCATGAGTCATGCGCCACAAAGTTGTACATTTACTTCGATAACATGATTGGACCATTCTCTTATCATATGATTACCACTCGTAACAGATAACAAGATAATAATACTCTGTGTAAATACAATAGTCTATCTGTAATTTTAATTTGATCTATTGCACCGATAAGTAAATAAATCACATAATTTGGCGTATACTATTTTTATAAAAATAATTATTAAGTAATTATCCTAAAATGTATACTATACGTGCCTTTATGTACTGGTCAAAAGGTTTATTCCTTTCTGAAATAATCAAAGGAATCACAGTTTATTTGGAATATTTGATGATAACAAAAACATGAAAATAAATTAAGAAAATGTAAGCATGATTATATTAATTTGTTAGGTCAAAAAGAGCAGAATTAGGTAGCGCATGGTCATCATGAACAATGCCAGGATATCGTGCACTACAAAAAAAGAACTCACGAATTGCTCCCGACATAAACATGGCATATTGATGAAATGTTTGCCAAATCTGTTCACGAAAGGTTTTTATGCTCTGCTGGAGATTGTATTTTGATCTGAGATTCATCAATTAAACCACCTACGTCATCTTGGCGATGGCAATATAAATTGTCGAGTTGCATTTTCTTGATTTTCAGAAAATGTCACTGTTAGTTCAGGAGACAATGTTCCGTTGATAGCCGGCCTTACCACGGGTGAATATTAACTTGACGAACGGTGCAGAATGTAAATATGGCTCGACTTAATTCAAATTTGATAAATAACATAATTTGATTAAAGATAAGTGAATACTATTTAAAGCATATAATGATACCATAATGGTTTATTAAAAATACTGGTTCAACCAGGTTGAGACATAGCATATAATGGGGTGCCTACTCAAGAGAACATAATTAATGTATGAAATATTTAATTTTAATTGGGTGCCAACTTGTTAAGGAAAGGCCTCATATATTCGTGAATATATTATGAAAAAAGTTGAATGTATTCTACCCAAACTTGCCTACTTAATCACGGCCTCTATTATTGCTACTATCTATGACAACTAGATACTAAGTATGAAGATCATGTGCATCTCCAGTTAAATGATAAAAGTCATTATTTGACAAAAAACGAAGAATCAATAAAAGGTTTAGTCGTAGACCAAAAGAATAGTTTATTTTAGTATTGCGTTGAAGGGTATCTTTTTGTTAATTTTCCGGTAAATTAAAATATATGTTTCGCTTGAAACTACTTTGAACCTCGTGTTAGTCTTTAAAATCACTTTCTCTATTACTGCTGCCAGCCATGACCGACAACTACTGAGTGAATGCTTATTACGATAATTTGGATATTAATTGTTAAAAGTTATTTACGGATAAATTATTAGTTAACAAATCTTAATAGACTATAAGTAGCTACTATGCACAAGATTTATCAACTAATCATTTTTATTAGAGAATACTTTATTTGTGAATAATTTACTTCTTCGTGTAAGATATATTATACCGTATTTATTTTAAGAAAATATATAAAATGTGCAATAAATATTAATTTGTAATAGTAATAAATAAAAACTTATAGTTTGACAACATGAATACATTGCATACATATACAATTATATATATAAATAAAATTGATGGAATTTAATCACTATAGTGAAATTGATTGAATATAAACACTATAATGCTGAAATTGATTGAATTTAATCACTATATAATTGTAAGTGAACTCTACAATCGATTATCTGGTCTCTTAATTGATTAATCATGTCGCTTAGATATTGAAACTATTATTGCAAAATGCTTTTATACTGTACAAAAGTTTGTTTTACCATCTAAGTTTCTAAAAATAATGTCAAATGATTATCAAATTTACCAAATTTCATAACATGCCAGTCCCAGACAAACCCTCCATTGTATCGAGATAGGGGGGTGCTTTTAATTTTTTAACAATTTTAGCCTTATATATTTCTGTCTGATTCCAAGCTTTTTCTTATATACGTTCGAACTCTTAATTATAACATTCAATTACGCAAAATACAATGCTGTGATTTTTATAAGTATACATAATTGTACATAATTATTTTTGCACAAATACTTGGGCACTATTTTAGTTGTAATAACAGTAATAACTTTTTCGTGGTAGTTTTTATCTGCCTTTTAGTAAAAAATATAGAACAGCAAGCGTATATTTAAATTGATTATATTTTACTTAACTTTATCAAAATGTTCTTTGCAATGAATGTTATAGGGTAATGTTGTCCGTTTCCGTAAAGCAATTTGTTTTAAATTTGTTTTAGCTTTACCCAATCTTGCGATGTAAGCCAATAAAAACGATTAATAAAAATCTGTATTTGTGACTAGTATATTGTGTCCAAAAATAGTATAAAGCTCAACTTCTTTTACACCTAACATTATCTCGAATGAAGCAATAAAATGTATAGATAAGATACTGAGTTGCAATTATATGAAAGTTCCTCTTTTTAAAAATATAGGTTACACTATAATCGTGAGTAAAATGGAATATTTGGAAAGCTCTGAAAATAACTACAAACATCAGCTGATATTGTCCGATTATAGCTTTTATATGACTTTTATGACTTTTTTATGACTGTCAGCCGTGTTTTAATGATCGGATATAATAAAAAGATTGATATTGTAAATAATAACTCAAAACATATCTTATCATTAAGAACAAGATGCAATTGTATTTTTTAAAGTAAAAGTAAATTGTATTCAAGTTATACAATATATATATATATATATATATATATATATTGTAATTGATCCAAGTTGTACATATAATAATTGATGACAAATTAATACAATTAAATACTTTATATTTATTAAAATTTATACATGGGAGAAGTTTAAATAATTATAATATTTTCAGATGTGTCAATCTCGTTCAATCATAATGCCAACGAACTCTGTAAAACAAAATGAAAATACAAAAATTTCAGTAAAAAGGTTATTCCATATAAATTAAGAGTGATATGAAGATAGCTTGAAGAGGGAATATTTTCTATCGTTTATTGTTATGTTAATGCTAAATTAAATGTCACAAGTGTCTCATTGACACGATACTATGAAGAAAGAAAATGGTAATATTAAAAGACAATAATTATAATTGTTTAAAAACACAAGTTCCCTTTTCAAGTATAATTTTATTAAACGATAAAAAAATACCTGTTTATTTGTAAATAAAATTTATTAAATTAAAAATTTGAAAAACATGACGTTCATTATGTTAGGAATCATTTTAAGTGGAATATGTATTAATAACAACTAAATATAAATGAATCTACGTTTGGAGTTGTTACTGGTGATATTCTCTTCCTTCACTTCATTCTCTGTCCCTGATAAAAAACACTAAATCTAGATAGGCACTTTTGACTTCAAGTATCTGGCTATATTTGCATGTATACCTAACCGTACTCGTTTGGACAACAACTAACGTATATAGCAGCGTGACTGGGGTGCCGGGGGAGGGGGGGGGGGGTTGTTCACCCCAGCAACCCTATCACTTCAATGATTTGGTCTTGACATTGTTTCGACAATTTCTCCCACTCACTTTTTTTATTCTTTCAAATATTACGAGTCGACTTGTGGGTTAAGAATACCGGCCATGTTGATGAAGAATAAGGTGTTTGACAAATACGAGGGGAAACATTTGGTCATAAAAATCTACTAATTACACATATATCATATTGGTTGGGGCAAAACGAGAAAATGAAACGAGATAAAACGAGATATAACGAGATTAAATAAAAATGTAATTAATTTAAATTGAATGTAAATCAACTTTGTACTAAAAACAGAGCATATTCTACATTAGATAATTAATATCGTTTTAAATTTAAAAGGGTAAATCACAAATCGATTTTTCGTATCTTCGGTGTTAATAGTGCATAGCCAAACCAATATGTTTCATGTTTACGCTCCTGTACCGATTCCCATTGTACAATGTCCTTTAATAAACGATTAGTATTATTATTATTATAATAATACAACACACAGCCGAGTATCATCCTTTTCTGTCTGGTAACTTCACACTAACTTATGTAGTACTACCCTTTTTAACCCTTCGTACGTGGACATATACATTATTTTAAATTGCTGGTTATTTTAATAAATAACTTTGTAGGGTTTGCTACATGGAGGGGGGATATTTTAAACCCCTTGGAAAACCAAACTTCCTATCATCCGATTAAGCTAAAATTTGGTATACAGATACCTCCTAAAAACTTGTCGAGCGATTTTAATTATCAAAAAAATAATCGATTGCTATAATTTTTATGACCTGATTACGTCATAAACTCCAGTTTAGAAAACTACAATATAGGAAAATAACCATATATATGCTATATATTCACCAATAAATGCTATAACCTTTGTTCAATGCAACCAATTGACTTGATTCTTTTTGCATATAATTCCAGATCACAAGATCTATATTTGTTGATATATTTTTATAATTATACTACCTATACAAATAAGCTATAAGTAGTATAAATGTTATTTGAGTATTATTTTAAATTGCTGGTTATTTTAATATATAATTTTAATAATCAAGTTAAACTGATATAATTTACAATAAACTTATTTTTTCTATTAATGTTGCAAGTTTCATTTCCTAATATCTTCGGCAAGTATGAAAACCCATGGGGGGCATAAAATGGATTAATAATAACACTATTTTTTCTGGTATGTAAAAATATTCTAAATTATTTTTGTTCTATTTTTTAGTTAGATAAAAGTATTTTAGTTACTGAGAAAAAATACCTTTTGAACATGCTTTTATAGTTCAATCAAAAACTTAATTTCTTTGAAAAAAAATTGGCTAACACCCCCTCCACGTACGAAGGGTTAATATAATAAGTAAATGTATCAAAATTCAATTAAAATATAAATACTATACAGATATTTGTTGATTCAATCATCCGCATTCATCGCGCGCAACGATACTCACAACAGAACAGATCTTCTCGTTAAACAAAACATGATATATGTCAACAATGAACACAAACAATAGGTAATGCTTTTGTTAAACTTTTTCGGCTGTTGACATTTGTTAGCATTTTCAAATGTTTTATTTAATTTAAATACATTTTATAAATTCTTTTAACGCTTATCTTTCCGTTTCACTCGCATCTAAATTTTGTTCGTTTGTCAACAAAAGCAGATTTAAACTAAAGCAGAGGTCAACATAGGCAAAATTACCCATATTAAAGTATAATATATTTATATAATGAATATTGCTACAGAGGTCGTTTGCTCATTATATATTTCTTCATTTCTTTTAACACATGTTAATTATCAGCTAAACATTTTAATACAATTGCATTGCTGCAGAACATAATTTGTGTTTGATGTTTAAAAAATTATTTCTAAGTATTTTTAATGAGTGTCAGACATCAGCAACTACAATATTTGGAACAGAATCTGAGTACTGTACATCTATAATAGCTCACAAATAATAGTAAATTAACGATCATTTAATGTTTGCGATCGTTTATAAAAAAGACGGAGGTAAAATGGAATTTGACATGAATTATTTAATTATATTTAAGATAGCTTATTTATTTGTATACGCAGTTTGGTGGTATATATTTTTAATTTATAAGATAAACAATAATAAATACGTCTTATACTGATTTCATTTTTAGAAAATGTTATTTTGCAAACAGCAATTAATTAAGAAAAGCACACTATGTGTTCAATATTACACAATCAATGAGTGCATAACATAGGTAGATATGTAGCCTATATTATAACATTAAAGGAAAATAACGGTAAATCGAAAATTGACAGTGTAGTATATACCTATGTATTATTAACTATAATTGGCCATTTTCATATTAGGCACTTAATTGATACACAGCGGTGTAATATAATGTCCATCTCAAAAACGCGGGAATCTTATTAAATGTATATAATCAAAATTTCTTCGTTTTTGAGATTAAAACTATTATATAGATTTACACGACTGCGTATTAAATGCCTAAAAATACCGAAATAATTATCCTTGTCTCTTAGAACGAGCTGTTGCATTACACCGATCCGATTTCATGAGTTATTACCACAAAGTACAAACACTTCGTCGTTAACATTATCCAAATAACTTATAATTGAGTTTGTTATGTAAAACAGATTAGGCGTAGTTATGCAAATTTTTAAATAAATTTTTCATCGCTTTCATGTTATGTTTGTCCTTATTCATTCAAGAAGTCTATTTATTTAGAAAATGGCATTTGAATTAAAAAGTGTACTTATAGTATTTTAAGAAATTAATTTGTGTTACTCAATATTTTGTCTGTACACAATTGGTACTAATATGTGTATTCACATATCAGATATATATATATATATATAAATATATTCAGATATGTTAATGTATTGTGCATTTGATGATACAAACATCATATTTTGCACAATGTAAGAGCACACCCTAAGGGATATATTTTGGTTATATATGTAGGGCCATCTCAATGGCGGCCATAGAATTTCCTTATAGTCAAATTCAGATAGTATCAATAACAATTTGCACAAATTAAAAATGTGTTTTATTGAATTAATATCATTAAGAATTATCGCTCTCTGTAAATATAAATATAATGTTAGAATGCGGAATTAATCATTTTACCGATTCGACAATTAACACAATCATTTTTATATGATATTTCATTTCACAGATGTATGTATCTTTACATATACAATACCTTTATACCTTAAAAGAAGATGCAGACGTGCCGTCACGCTACACGTTAACATTATAAAGTTTTAAATTATTGTGCAACGGCACTTGTGTCGATAACATGTTAAATATGTATCCCTTTATTTTTAACAATATCACCATTTTTTGTCTTTGAGACGTTCTGCACACGCTTGTCACACTAGGTTAAAATAAAACAGCCTTTTACGAACTGGACAGGCGGGATCAAAATTCTTTATCGGTCATAATTTGTTTAATGTCCCTTTCCTAAAATTATTAAAATACATACATATAATAAAAATAAAAAATGATATCTATAAGTATAATATAGATATAATATTTATTAAAGTTTTCTAATAATATTGAGTAACATATTGTACGAGCAACATTTTTAGAAACAGTTATTTTCATCCTTAACCTATATCTTATTTAAATTTTTTAAAATTTTTATAATAAAAACAAATTGTCTTTGTTTCTACTTTATTAATGAATATTATATTTACAATATACAACGTTTATAAAATAGATAATATACAGTATTCTATGATGTGCACAAAAATTAGGTTTATAAAATTATAGAATATGCAAGTAGGTATAATTTTATCAACATAGTTGTCAACAATGTATGAACTTTAACTAGAATAAGTATGTTTACCAATTATAAGAAACAGTTGGCAGTGGATAAACAGTGTAATGTTCGTAATGCAAACGATCAGACCAAACTTATTATGTTTTCGATTAGTTTGTATGTATAGCGTGTGGGCAAATGAATCCTTCATACGACTATAATACTCGTCCTTCATACGTCCTTAACCGGAGTTGATGACATTATATACCGGATTACATTTCGACTTATTTCGACATATTTGATAATAGCAAACATTAACCGTCAACATTATATGATAAACTTACTCTTTATACTCATGAATTGCACTATAACAATACCTTTATATTTTACATCCTCACACATTAGAAACTGCATATTTTAGCAAGTGCCCGTCGTTCTAAATCAACTATCCTTCTAAATAGACCATTTTCTACGACAATGCAGGCATCAGCATACCTAATATATTTTATTATAACAGAGCTCAATACTTTCTTAAACTTTATATAATGACTTCAAACTATCCACCTATGTCAATAACAAGTAACAATTATGTATTCAATAAATCGACTATGTTCAACATAAGTAAAGAAATAATGTCAAATTCCATTTTAACAAAAGTCCACAACTCATGATTATTACATCTTCCATCGAAAGCTCAGTACTAAACAGCGTACATTTTTTTACTTGGTTAGATACCAAGGGTTAGACTGAATTATCAACTTCGCAATATGACTAGATCACACATTCCTTACACATTTTAATAATAGAGCATATCATTACTTCACCATATCATTATTGTTCTGTTCATCATCTTTACTTACACAAAAGTAAACTGCGCAGCTGAAGCATGGAACACTATTTGAGCGATTACACGATAGGCTATACATATATTAATAGTGAATGAATTAATAAAAAATAACAGTTCTTGCATACGTAATATAGCAGTGTAACAAAAATAGCATCAATAAGTGTAAAATTAATGTAAAGTATAAAATAAAATAAAACAAAGAACACTGTAATTTATTTGATTTAAATTAATTAAATAGTAATATAATACTCCACTAACCACATATGAAAACAGACACCAATGTACAACGTCAATACATGTATGGACAGGAAAGACAAAAATATATAATTACACAATAATTATATATACACAAACAGACAAGTAGGGATGGAGATGCACAGAACGAATATTGAACGAAAAGTGAACTGATATTGTATCCTAAAAATATGAGGTTTGACCTTTGACCTTTGACAACCCCTTTGACAAATTTGAATAATATTAAAAATTTTATATTTTGTTTTGCTCAAATAATTTATTATTCTCATAAATAATAAATTATTTTCATAAAAAAATTAAATATTCTTATAAATAATTTATTATTCTCATAAATAATTTATTAATCCCCATAAATATTTTATTATTCTCACAACTATTTTATTATTCTCATAAATAATTTATTATCCTCATAAATAATTTATTATTCTCACAACTATTTTGTTATTCTCATAAATAAAATAGTTTTTTTAAATTTTAAATGGTCTCTTGCAATGTCTGTTTCGTTCTAAATTGTCTTAAAATTTCGATTAGACAAATAAGCGAATTTTCACCAAATTATCATTAAATTATCATCGTGTGTTTGCTTCAAGTCTAACTATAATCGTACGTCTTTTCTTTAGTTAACTTGCAATGTACTTGAATGATCAATTATAACTATCATTAGACTACCTATGATAAATCTGTAAGTAAAAAAATCAAGCTGAGTGAACTAGACTTAGTCAGAATCCTTATTGAAATCTCCCTTATCGGACAATATCATGGCTATAATGCATCGCAATGTAAAAATCCATATATGAAAATTTTACAATGTATATATCAGGAAGAAAACGAGAGATTAGATCCATATAAGAGATCCATACAAATTTATTAAATCGTATGTTATTTATTTGTAATGTTTTTGTAAATTGGATATCCATCTAGAGGATAAATTATTTTGTTATTGTTGTTTAATGTTGTAATAGTTGTGATATTGTTATCATGGAAGGCATCTAATAGATGGTTTATAATAGCCGTATAGACAGTTAAGCTACTACAATATGGACGTTAGTCTAAAATAATTTTTTTATGGTATAGAATTTTGAGTAGTTACAGAAATAGTATTAGATTATTATCGGCTTGGAGAAATCCAATGTTGTTTGAATATAAATGTTTTTGTGGATTAGGTATGATTTCGTAGAAGAAATGCATGCGCTAATAGTTTGCGAATTTGTCAGAGATCTATATATGATTTCAAAATGAAGAGCATATGTGTAATATTTTGTTAATAGGAGGTGTTGTGTCAAATGTATATCTGGATCGTATTTGTTTCCAAATTGTTCTTTATTGAGAGATACGAATAATCTTGGCCGGAACAGTAATTCGGTTAAAGTCACCAACTGTTACGACCCCGGTTAAGCTCTTAGTTAGACAATATCGTAACACCTCTCTCTGCTCTATCTCTTGTTTAATAACCATATATGCCAATCAACATAACATATACAAACATACGTGCGCCATGCGCCAACAGTTACTTAAATACAGTGAGTTGTAGT